>JAQIWN010000528.1:0-31569 GCA_034699025.1 Entomobrya cf. arborea Gr-Col-00668 | reverse complement strand
ATAGCTGCTTATGAAATAAGTTAAATTTTAGATATTGCTAACATTAAGTAGAAAATAAAGTAGTTTACGTATAAACACATCTCTTTATTTCTCCTCAGCTTTATCTCTCTAGTTGTTGTTTTTTGGTTTAATATGTTCCTATTTATAATAAATTCTTTTGTATGAGCACTCAACTCAGCGTGTATACATGTATATGTGTGTAACTAAAGTATTTTTCTTGCTCATTGTGGCGAACGAGAAAGAAAATAAAAGTGAATCACTTTCTCCCTGAGACGTAGAGATATCAACAAACAAAACCAAGTTTACTCTCTCTCTCTCTCTCTCTCTCTCTCTCTCTAAGATATTTCCCAGTACTAACTGCAGCTATCATATAAAAAGCATAAGTATTATAAGTATATATTTTATAAACCAAGTATAAACTGGTGGGCAAATTTACCCTCATAAAGAATAAGATAATATTGTATTATTCAAGTCAGTTCATGCTGTTTACTTACGTATTATTACTGTTATTATTACTCTTTTTTCTACCTACCTTATTTCCCCACACTCATTGGATTGCACTGCTCTTATTATTATATTGTACAATAGCAGACAATGTGATGATGCTGATTCACACAAAATAAGTAACAAAAGAAAAAAAGATATAGTGAAAAGGTTTTCTTCAATTTTTTTTTATAGTACTGACTTTTTATGTGCAGAAACAGACACCAGACAGAAACGCATTTAATATGCATGCATACATTTCGTCATCGCCATGGGACTAGGATTTCCTCTTTTTAGTGACTAACTAAGAACCTAGCCTTTAGGCGCTTTTTTCTAGAGGCCTACAAGTATCCAGACTGTATATTTAAAAAATAATAATAAGATTATCATTTTGTCGAATGGATATCATGTAATGTTTTGCAGCAAAGGTTTCTTATAGTTTCACGTACACATTGAAAATGTTAAAAGTATCTTTAAATAACTTTGCAGACATTTTAGACAGCTATTAGTAATCTTGGCGTGGCCAACAAAATAGCGTAGTAAGAAGGGAAGGGAAAGAAAGGAGGATTTGAGATGGGGAATATTCTGACTCCGTGAACAAAAAACTAAAGTATCTAGTTACCGTTGGTCGGTTCGTTCGGTCGATCTTTTCTTTCACTCACTCTTTTTTCCCTCTCCTTTTTCTCATTTCTCTGTATCACTTGAAATTATGGACAAGTAACAAGACTATTATTATGTACGAGTGCTTATATGTTACGACTATGACTCTAGTTTGGTGGTTATGTAGTTTTGGGGATGATGTGATGTGTAACTAAAGGTATGTATTGTATGTATGTTATGTTCATATTATTGTTCCTTTTTTGCTGTATTACTGTTGCTCTACTACTGCAGGGGCAGTACATTTTCCATCTTATTTTTCTCTGGTGGGTGTCGAGGATAGTTTTTACAAGTAGTCTCATCCTCTTCCCAGGATCGTCGTCATCATCATTATATACATATTAGTAGTTGAGGTACACCATTTCATAATTATGGACTCTATTATTTCCTAATTACTCTGGCAACTTCATGGAATCCCTCTTATTTTCCTTTCCTCTTCCCTCCATCTCTTTTTCCTTTCTCTCTCTCTCTCACTTCACGTTTTTTAATTGGCTTAAGATTTAAAGCGAAAATGAATGAGACGGAAATTGGGGAAAAGTTTTACTTTTTCTAAGGGCAGCCTTACAACTTGCCGTCTTTTTAGCTTGCAGTAGTATGATACTTGTAATGATGATATTCATGGTGATGATAGGGATGTATAGTGTCTGGAAAATGGTACATACTTATATTTTCCACAAACTTTTATACTATCTGAAACAGATTTTTTTTCTGTAGCATTTTGCACAAGCTATGCAGCTCATTCCCTGTGAGGCTTGATGACGACGATGATGATGGTACCCCTGATAACGATTCTTTTAATGATAGGTTACATCGTTATATATAGAACTTCATGTTTTGTATTATTAGTGAGTGTGTGTCCTTTTTCCAGTTTGAAAGAGCGCATATGTGCTGCTGCTGCCCTGCCTTTGCTGCCCCGGCTGTAATGAGGATACATGAGTAGCAGAGAGAGAGAAAAAAAGAAGAAAAGAGCACCGAGATACCGCCACCACCACTGAACTGCTATTTCTTCATTTTGTGTACTCTTTTTATGTGAAAAGCTTTATCATTACGATGCAAGTCAGTTGTAGGTGTTGAAGCATACCAGCCATATATTAAGAGTAAACGTTATTAGTGGAGTAAAGAAATGATTCATCGCGAGAAATATATATTTTTCCCTTTTTCTCTTTTTTTGATTCTCGGTTCAAGCTACAGCTACCTACCTATTATATTTATGATCTGTGTACATTGAGTACATTCATATTATATATCTCTCTATATAGAAGATAGAGATACTCACGTATGAGCATAGAATAGGAGAGGACGACACCTCCTGTTCCTCTTCTTTCTTTTCTTTCTTCAGTCCCTTTCCCCTGTCCTTTCTCATAATCTTCATTTGCTCACAAAGAGGAACTCTTCTTGCAACTCTCCTGGTGCCACTGGTTTTCTGTTTGTTCATACTCTTGTGCCTTTTCTTTACTCCACTACTGCTGCTGTTGCTGCTCATTGAAGAAAAAGACAAAGAAAAGAGGGAAAAAGAAGGAAACGAGGAGAGTTAGTGTGTAAGATGCGACATGGAACTGCTGTTTCCTCTTCTTCTGTTTTCTTAGCATATGTATGCATTGCAAGAGAGGGCTGACTCGCCAAATGCAGAGGACGTGAGAAATGTATCAAGTGCCTTGTTTCATGATCTATGTACATAACGATGAGGCACACAGGAAAACTAGCAAAACGGCTTCCCCAGCTCTCTTCTACCAACACACAAGTTTATATTAAATAACTATCGTTCAGCCAAAAGTAACTTGTGTGTAGTATTTAAGTTTATATATATTTCTATGATAGATGAATATACTTCCATAATAGCTGGAGATTCCGATGTTTTTTTCTTCTTATTTTTGTCTGTATAAATGTATGTGTTGCTGTTAGTTAGGCTGCTTTCCTTTGCTTGCTTTGCTTACCTAAGCAAAAAGTACTAAACCCATGATCATCATCACACGGCATAGTCGTCGTTGTGTCTCCCACTTGGTTTTTATAACTCGCTCGCTCTTCCTATATCCTTACTACTTGCTGGTGTAACTGCCGTTATAAAAATGATGATAGTGAAAGTGGCAGAGAGCAGTGGTGGTAAGTGTAAAACATTGGTTTTTCTACTTGCTCCTGAAACTAGTCATTTTCCAAAAGCTTTTGTAACAGTCAAAGTGACGGCAGAGGAACAAACCCGATGAAGCGGTAGCAAGAGTGGTGTGTATTCCCTGCAATGAGAGAGAGAGTAAAAGCAATGTCATCATATCGGCGGCGGCACCATTGGCACCAGTCATACGAAAAGTAAACTTTTCAAGTAAACACACACAGACAGGTATCTATCTTCTCTGTATTTTGCCAAACCAAACCAGTCTTTAAAATATCAACTGTATATCTAAATACGAAGAGTATGCCCAAAGAGTGTGCTCTCATTTCCTTCATAAAGTCAAACTATCATTATGGCAATACATTCTGTTGGAGAAAATGCCTCACATTTAGAGACAAAGCGCTTTCCCTTTCTCCATAGTTTGAATTGCGCATTTTTTTTTGTTTTTAAGAGCGGGACCAGCAGAATCAAAAGCAGCGGCCCTATAGCCTCTACTCTTTTTTTTGTATGTGTGTGCGAAGAGAAGTAAATAGTGAGAGTATGTGTACTTACGGGCATGTTAATGGATTTATTCGACAAGGAGATGAAAAACAAAGCAAAATACTAATACGTAGAAAATGAACAGAATGAGCCGGCTGGCAACTGAAAGCACCAAAAGAAAAGGGCGATGGTATGGTGAGTCTGAGAGAGAAAGACACAAGACGAGAAAGAAGAACAACAAACTTTTTGGAGGAGGAAGCCTATAACATGCATAAAACATAGTGGCGTGCTTTAACATAATATACTCCTGTCAGGTCATGTTTAATCCTAGTTCGTAATTCTTCATTTATTTCGCCTATTTGTGTTCAAGTAGAGGCTCAGCATGATGCTGCAGCCTTCATGAACAAACAAGAACTGATGATCTGTTGTTTGGGAAGGAAGTGGGTAGTAGTTGTAGAAAGCACGGCCACCACCATCATCACCATCATCGCAATATAACTACAATTTTCTTCTCTATGAGGCCAAGCCAAGCCAAGCTTTCCTCGTAGAAATTTTTAGCCTGGAAAAAAGTACATGTAAACCGTTTCTCTCCTTATTTCCCTGTATTTTTCCAAAGCGTCGCTAAAAATGAACTTAACTTTGAACAGTGTGAGTGTGTGTGTGTGTGGCGGTGTAATATGTACTTACTTTGATGGCAGAAAAGTTGGAATACTAGTGGCGATAGTGGCGGTAGTAGTAGCAGCACGGCTGTTAACCTATGTTTTTCCTCTGTCTCTCAATTTTTGCAGCCTCATCTGATGATGGTGAGTAATTATGTTATACGAGATATGAGATGGCACGTTTTCATGCCAACTAAAAGTCAGCTTTCCTCCAAAAACTACGTTTATTTGCCTAGCTTCGCATCCAAGTACTTGGGCCATCGTGTGTAAAAATCATGGAAAATAGTGTATTTTGGTGGGTATTCTTCCTGCCGATTTTCTATATTCACCACTTATTTTTTTGTATCTTCCTTTACTTCTGTGCTGGTACGTGTTTTATTCATTATCTACTCTAAAGTCGTATTAATGCACGGCTTTTATTAAGATTTTACATTTTTTATGCTTTTCTACTAGAAAGTAGCTGGTACTCAAGTGGTGCTTTTCCTCAGTGCCTACAACTTTTTTTTGATACGGGGCGTGAAGGAAGGAGTTTGAAGGAGGAGGATATGAATATTTTGTGTGTAGATGCCTGCAAAAAGTGAGAGTACATTTCAGTAAATTAATAAATTTATGCATCATTTTCTGTCGATGACATGTTATTTTGAATACGCGAGTGGTTGCAGAGAGTAAATATTACATGTAGGTATAGGGCAATGTATTTGAGGAGAAGGTGTGCACACTCAGGACGACCGACCATGAAGAGAAGTGGCAGAGATATAAGCATTCATAATTCATTTAACAAGATGAGGGTCAGAAACCCTTATTCTTTGTGGCAATGACAGGAGCAACCAAGCCAACAAACAAAACTTACATGGTGAAGCTTGTTGAAGCTGACCCAAATTTTCATCCAGGATTTCTTGTAGGATGTAAATAAACTATATATGAATTTTGGAAAATGATGTAAACATACAAGCAAGAGTATTTAAAAATCGTGCCACATAATGTAAATTTAATATTTGTATCCTCCTTTTAAAAAATGCTTTATAAAAACAAGTCTTTATTAATCTTTCAAAGAAAAGTTATCAAAACAAAAGTTTAGTTTATCAGGTGGTACATACATCCAATTTAGTAATGGCCTTATTGAGATAGAGTAATGACCGAATTTATGTTTGTGCTTGTGGCAATCACATGAATGTTTCATATTTTTAATTTCAAACTGAGAGACTCAGCAAATGGATATGCATTTAAACTGTGGTGGTATCATACGTTATGCAAAAACTTCCTTGTTGTCGCTTGTGAAAAGTTTCCACTGACAATGAGGTCAGTCAATTACGCTCAATTTAGAGCATTGCAAATTAAAGTACATTTTATGCTTTTCGTCCATTTTTGGATGTTCCATCTAAGAAGAAAATCCAACATAGTACGACTAACTAACTACCTTTGTCATTGTGCCTTGACTTGCAAAATGAAATATTAAGAGGATTTTTTTGCCTTAAAGAAAGGTGACGTGCCATTCCTTTTCAATTGCACATAAATATATCATCAAGTCTATACCTATCAATTGACTTCGTTTTTATACTGTTTTATATGGTGGGCACATTCCATATAAATTCTTTAAACCGCAATAGCACCAAGAAGGAGCCATTTGAAAACGGTAATCCATTAAGTTTAACTTGATTGCTGTCGTGTATGTGTGGCACATGACTTACTCTTTTGCCGCCTGACAATGCTTCCTGTCTTTCCAAGCAGTACATTTTGGCCGTTGTAGCCCGTGAGAGTAGAAAACTTGGGTTTCACTTAAATTCTTTGACCATTTTCTGCTGTATGGCACACTGCAGATTGCTGCCATGAGTCTACTAGTTCTGGTTTCATTTTCACAGAAAAAGGAGAGAGAAGAATAGTCGTTGACAAAACGTTCTCAGAACTCTTACAAAGACATACGCATGCAGACATATGAGCTCCTTTTCACTCTCACTGCTTCTTTCTCTTCTTTCATTTCAACGGTCGACTGCCAAGTGAACTTATCATATTATCGCGTTTTCCTTTCTTTCAGCTCTTGTCATCTGTGCATCAATTTAGCACTGTTCACCGTGTGGCAGTGTTCTTAACTTTCTTTCCTTGTTGCTTGCACGGACCAAGATAACATTTTGCCCTTTTCCACTTATTCCCTCTATGCATCTGAAAGTCTTGTTGTTCTCATATATCGTTCATATATATCGAACGTTGCGTAGGATAACAACTAATTAAACTGTCTAAATATCTTTAGAATCGTCCACAAATGTACAATGCAATTGACAACCAAGAGTTTTACTTTTGTTGTGGCCATGCCATAACTTTTTGAATAAATGAAACTAGATACACAGACCATTTGACTTGAAAAATGGATGTCGATTCCTTTGCACAAAACTAAAAGATAGTACACAAAATGTTTCAATGTTATCTACAAACTCTGTAGTAATAATAGAAGTGATAGTGACCATTGCTGTAAAATAGTACCCAAGTACCCGTATTTATCTATACACTTTAACATAAACTCGACCAAGTTATGCCTTTTGTCTGGAGAAAACCACTGAAAAGTAGATAGTATATGTACAGTTTGGACAACTTTCATTTTCTTCAATGTTCCATAATACATAAATGAATATGCACTCGGTATATGGTCTCGGTGATGTTAGTTTTAGTGGTGGTGGTTGCACTGAATATACGAGCTGGTAAAGAGATGAGTGTTCTCTTAAAGTGGTGTCATGTTTCAACTTTCTCAGGCAGTTTATAAGAAAGTACCCTTTATTACACCATTGTATATCGTACCTACAATATATAATACATAGGTATACTATATATCTGCCCAGTTTCTCCATCAGTTTTAGGAAAGACTTTTTTTCTTTTTGTATACCTCCACCTTCTTCGTTGTCGTCACATAATCTCTCTCGCTTTAGGTTCGCTTTTGTACAACTCTCTTTTCTCCCCTTTATCCATTCTTAGTTATGCTTGGAACAAGCAAGGAAAAAATCTCAAGCTTTTCTAATCTTACAAAGATATCTCTCATGTGAGTTTGGCCATCATAGAACACACGCAAATGTAGACTTTTGTGGGTTTTCAAAGAGTTCTAAACTAAAAGTAGTCTCTATATTCTTCAAAGATGATGATGAGGAAGAGGAGGAGGCCAGCAGGCAACCGCTACTACAGTGGTTGATCTTTTTTTACTGAATTTTTTTCTCTCTTGTAACATTCCAAGAAATGTTAAGTCGCAACAAGAGAACCAATAAGAATCCTAATGTAATAGGCAAATAGAAAAAATATGTGTGTATAGTTTGTACATCATTACATCATAGTGTTGTAGTATGTGTATAAGTAAGCATGTATACGTATAGTCTATGAACATTTTTTACACAAGAAATGACTTTTACGAACGTGAAGAGAAAAAAACAGGAGAAAACCTTTGCTCTTGTACTTTTCCTCACGCACTCATCTCTTTAGTTGTGTGTCTCTCCAACTGAGGTCCTTTTTTCTATCCTACTTCCTGTGTGCCCCACACTCGTTAGCACAGACACTTACTTGTGTATGACACAAGTAAAGTACGGAATGAGTAAAAATGTACAAGACAAAGGTCTTGAAAAAAGAAAAAGAAAGGTTCTAAATTGTTTTTACTCTGTAGATTTTCGTGGTGCACGACGGTATCCCTCCCAGTTTGTCTACCCATCTCAAACCAGTTTTTTTAGCTGTTCAACAATGACTTTTAATAAGGAAGATACAAAAAGGCACTGTTATAAGGTTACTTGTTCTCATTTTTCGTGACTTGTTTCAAGGCTGGAAATGAATTTTAAGTCGGGATATTATTTAGCACTTCTATTTTGAGATTAATGCTATCTTCGTTTTTGCAATTCTGTACATTTGTAGAAAGATGGATACAAAATATGATAAATATGTGATGTGATGAGCATTCACATGGATATATTTTGTCAAATTTTGTTATGAAACTCCATATCTGTGGTCAAAGGTAAAATATTTAACTGATTTCTGTACTCAGTAGCAGTGAAAAGCTCAAAGAGCAAATGGGGCACCGTGATAATATATTAATATAATATTCGAGGTGACCGAATGCTGCAGTTACACGAAGGCAAAAAAAACAATTTTATTGTTTTAAGAAGAATAAAAAATTAAAAATCACTGTGGAAAAGCTAGTCTAATCTTTTAAAAAAGTCTACATACAAGACTAACTTTTTATCATTGCAATGATGTTGGCGACGTATATGCATTGTCTTTTCGTTCTATCGACTCCAATACCATGAGTAAAAAAACTGTTCTCTAAAATGTCATTACATGCATAGTCAAATGCATGTTAGGTTTTATGTAATGGCTCTTGTAATGACAGTTAGTCGGTATTATACCTAGAACTAGCAAAGCATGGATATCAGCAATGCAACAACGCCACACTAACGCTATAAAAGGGATAACAAGATACATAAAAAAATTCCCTTCTTTCCTTTGAATCTTTTTTTTTTTTGGATAAGAAACACACATACACAGAAAAATGTAACAACTCGCGACCAGTTTTCAATATCATTTGGCGTATCTTACGTTAGACTTGTATTTTTTTTACTAAAATACCTAACATCTTTTATTCTATATCGTTTAGTTTTCAAGTTATGCACATGCATGTATACTTGGTTCTTTCCCTCGTTCATTGTGTAATTCATGCATGCATGCATGACTTGCGTTGTTAGTTAGTTTGCGTATCTAAATTCATTTTTACGCTTATAATACCATTTTCTTTTGACTGCAGCGAGGATACGTTGTTGATGATGATACTATGTTCTGACAGGAGCCTTTGGATACAAAAATACGACGACGACGACAACGACGACGCTAGAAATGTTAGCGATTACGTGATACCTGTTAAAACATTATCTACTGGTTTGTATGTACATATATGCTATTCTCGACGAAACGTTTTCTTTATTATTTGGGCGGAAAGTAGAAGAGAAAGCTTACAGGCATTTTTATTTTTTAAAGGTTTAAAGTTCACAGAGAATACACATAAGGAAGAGAGAAAGAGACGAGGGAAAAATTATACCGCTGCTATGCTGCTGCGTTTTTTTCTTTGGTATTCATTGCAAACAGAAAATAAAATAAACGTGAAGCTCATGTTCTTTCTATTTTTTTCTGTGCCGTTCGTGCGTTATTTTCGTTGGCGTTGCGTTATGTTGGTAAATTCCAGTTTCGGTTTTTGATGGCATGTGTCCTTGCATTGTAATATCATACATTCATACGAGCAAGCTGATGACTATTAAATTGCTTGTATTAAAAAGACTAAAGTTTTGTTGGTATCACCACATTCCACAAAATAACCAGAGCTACTCATCTGTCCGTCTTTCTATCTATCCATTTGAGAAGACTTACGTGAGATAGAGGCCACATATTAAATATACTTAATATACAAAAACGCTAACAAACGTTTTACAATTTTAGAATTCTTATCATACAAACCATGCAATGTAATATATTTAAGATAAAATAGTATATAACTGGCTGCTAGTGATGTTTTCCAAAGGTTTTTTTGTCTACTTTATTTTGCCGTGGAGTTTGTGCTCACCAGAGAATTTACAATTACAATCGCACACGTGCATGTGCATAAGTATGTATACATGTTCGTTTTCTAGGGATTGACTGTTACGGTTTCAGTTGCTAACTGTCAGTCGTTTTCGGTCATGGGTTTAAACAAAACAAAAATTATAATGATTGACCATAAACAATTAACTTCCGGCTTTGATAATTGAAATATAATGTAACTAAGATTAAAATTTTGAGATTTTGTTGCATATTGCAGTCATAACTGTAGTCATAACACTAGCAATGTATAAATGAAGCGACACAATTTAATTTAAAATTGAATTTCATTAATACTTTTAAAAACTATTTATATAAACTCAAGGCTGCTTGAATGCAATTACAGAAACCAAAATAAACCTACAGTTAGTTATATTTTCGAACCAGTTATTCTAAACAAAACTCAAAAACTTGAAAAACGGGTTTTCACCGAAATCATGAAGCACTAAGAGGTTTTATATGTGCCTACTTATTTCTTAGCAAAGCACCTTAATAAAAATGCAGATAAGTATGCAGCCGTAGACATGTAGTATTAGATGTACAGAAATATTATGCACTAAATTTTATAATATGAATTTGATGTTATTAAAACGTAAACATATTTATATTTTTGTACAAAAAAACAATATTCATGAGATGAAAGTATACAAGCACGTTTACTATTTCACATAATATGTAATATACATAACAAAAAGCAAAATGAAAAATGTTAAAATTTTCAATTCCTCTCTTTCCCTTGCCTCTGCCTATCTCTTAGCTTTGCTTTACCACTTTTTATCAGAAAAATATGCATGGCTGGAATTATATTTTGCAAGAATTGTGAAACAGACTTCCAAGCAGTAAATGCTGTTTCCTTAACCTTTTTGCACTAAAAAAGAAATGTGTAAGAAACCCATCACGTTGCATTGTACACTTGACCATTTTGTGTACTGCCATTCCAGCCTCTTCCCTAATAATTCTGTTACTTCGTGTCTTTCCCAACTTGTCCTAAAGGCTTTATTCTTATTTCTCTCTCTTCACGTTTCACTCTTTCTACTTGTTCTGGCCCTACTCTAACTTTACTCTACACATATGTCACTTTCTCAAGGATGTAATTAGGGTGTCACTATGTGATTTGCATGCAATAATACAAACATATTCTGCTAGCAAAAAGAAGGAAATGGAACGAAAATAGAAAAAAGTGGTAAAAGCAAGAAACTCACGGAAAAAGTTGACAAGGAGTCTGTGCACCTAAACTCTGCTTCTCTGTTATCAGAAAAGTGAGGGTAGTACAGGAAAAAAAGAAGAAAATATGCTGGCTTATTTTTTCCCTTCTTCTTCTTTTCAAATGTAAGATGATCAAGACTTTTTCTAACAAAATTCATAAAAATAGAAGGCATTCTCGGTTAACAATGTAGCAACATCGAGTTCAAGATAAACATGTACAATGAAGGCGATTATTGTCGCTGCTGCTTTTGCTGTTGCGGAAGAAGAACCACCAACATCACTACAATTTTTTTATGTGATATCTTCATTTTGCTTGGTGTTACAACTTGGGTTATATACATAGATACACATTAATGTATATACTTTGTAGTACATAAGTCTATCACCCAAGTAAATCTAATGTTTCGGCTTTGTACAGGACATTTTGGAAGAGATGTAGAATAAGCAATCCTGGTACGGGAGAGAGAGAGAAGAGAGAGAGCGTCGCTCTTCTGGGATTTGTTTTCCCCTGCCTATCTTCATTCATTTTTCATGATCGCCTCTACTTCCTTTGAGATCATATCTGTATGCTGAAACATAGGGGATTAGTTCGCTCTGAATTATTTAGGTTATCTTGCCATTTCTCCCTTTATATGTGATGCAAAATCCATGAGATCTTTTCGTGTTGCTCTTTCTTTCTTTCTTGTTCACTCTCTCTTGGCTGTCAAAAGATGTAAGACTACTTGTTTCTCCTCTTTCTCTTTCACTCAAATTGAAGCAGGAGAAACGCAACACAAGCAAAGCCAGCAGCGAACCAGGAGGAGAACTACTGCAAATCAGCCAAAGAACAACTCTTTTTCTCTTATATACGTTTCTATTAAGAATTTACCACTATTACTATATAGCTTACAATAACGACTAACATTTCAAGTTAAAATCTATGTATCTATGTAAGCATGTCCGTACATAAGCCTTTATGATTGGAACAGAAAACATGTTCCACCGACACCAGTTCCATGATGCTCTAACACTGCTTGCTTCTCTCTCTTCTACTAAAGCCACCACCGTTGTGTCATATTATCTTAACTATGTACATTTTTTTGGGTAATATAGTTACTTCTTTTTTATATACCTTGTTGCGACATTAACTTTCCCATAAGTGTACATACATTTCACTTAAATTTTCTCTTTATTCTTTTTAATGTGTACGATGAGGAGAAAGTATAAGAACCACTCTATATGCTTATGTGCGTGCGTACACTCTCGTATTATATTAGTCGTAAGAGGATCTTTCTTTCACTTGAGGATTAAACAGATGATAATATGAGGCAAAGGTTTCCTCAATAATGCTTCCCTCATGCCATACCACCGCCACTATACCACCACCAATAACAGAACCAGAGGACCTAATACTTTTTTCTTTCCTTTATTTTTCTTCCCTTTCTTTCGGGTTTTTTATGCACGCTTCATCATCGTCATCATCAAAATCATCTTTCTAGAAAGTTGGCTGCTGTGCTAGTAGTAAAGGTATGAACTCTAAGTCAGGTATCCCATTTCAACCACCGCCTCTTTATCCGTGTGCTTCTCTGCAAAACAACATGGAAAGGTGAACACATAGAATGTGATCAGATCACATGTGTCGTTGTCTGTTGTATCACTCAACCAAGATAGAAAACGCAAAAAGATGTAACAAGAAATGGAAAATAAATTGACAGGTTGGAAAATGGTTTGATGCATAAGGAGAAAAAAATATATTAACTACAACCTATACAACCAAACCATGTTCGTTTTCACAGATCATGTGAATATTTTAAGACTCTAAATCGCAAAAAGAAAAAGAAAGAAGGCGACATGATGATGAAATCGCTCGAAATATATCTAAATAGCTAGGTGTATCCTGTCCTTATTTGTTTGTTAGTCAATGCATCATGGATTATCATTCATTTTTTGTACTCTTGTTTGTTACGCGACTAGACTACTTTGTGGCAAACTGCGTCTTTGGTAAAAAATGAAGAAGTTGAAGGAAAATTTTTTTGTATAGAGAATACTTTTTTATTACCAGAGAGTGCCTCTCCGTAGGTTTCGAATGCCATTCAACTTGATTCCATTTGATGATTGGAGGCAATAACCTGAATGTTAGGTTTTGACTTATTATGATGCATGCCTCATCCCATTTGAAGTCACTGAGTGAGAAAAAAGAGAGGCAGGAGGAAGAAAAAAAGAAGAATATTTTTGTGTTACAACTGTCTACTTTCTGTATACACCACACAAATACACCTGATTTTTTTTGAAGAATGTATTATGCCATTGAGCCAACGAGTATCATTGTTAATACCTATTTATATTCTAACATAGCTCAACAACTTTATAGCAAAATGCATTGAAGCAAAACTAAAAAATATACTCATGCATCCAGAAAAATAGAACATACATAACGAACGAAACGAAATGTAGTTCAAATGATATACTTATAACATCTCTACCATCATCACCACCACCCGCGACAATGAACAATGAACACTTGCAAGTATTGTATGTACACAATATCTACAATAGTCATACAATGAGAGTTGGTCTGCTCTATTACGACTTCTCAACCAGTTTTTTTTATCCTTTTTTGTTAACTTTTAGTTTTCCTGTATGTATTACACACTTGATGTAACTTTTTCCATTTTGTGATGGATTACTCTATGAACAGTTGTGGCTTGGTTTGGAATAAAAAAAGAAAGAAGCTCTTATTTTACTTTCACCTTTACATTTTTCTCTCACTGCAACCACCACTACAAGTGATGGAAAAACGAAGAAACAAAAAAATACATTAGGATCAGTCAGTCAGTCTGCATGGTATACATATGTATGGGGTTGGATATCATGAGATAGAAAAAAAACGGAAAAAAATAAAGACGCTCCATTACTGTTAGTGCCATTATAACATTCACTCACCCTCTGCATTTATTTTTGTTACCTTTTCATTTTCTCTCTCGCTAAAAGAAAAACTTTCAGAATCGTCTATTCTGAATGATGTAATGTTGCTGATACTCTATTCTGCTGTTGATGATGATTATGGTGATCATACAAGCAGTACCTCTGTGTTGACGTGATGGTTTTGTGGTGCAGCTGCTCGCTTGTTCCTATTTTTCGATACTAACATGTTAGAAGAAGATAAGAGGCTGTTGAAACAACAGTAATTGATTCTAGCCTTTTTCGCTTGGGTCAGCTTAGTGATACCTAATAACATACAGTTATACTATTTCTCAGCCAAAAAAAACTCAAGTGACGAGTGTAATCACAAGTATATTACATATTGCTCACTTCCCTAAATAAAAATGTGGATGGTGGATGGATGATGATGAAGATGTATTGCAATATAAGCATGTATCACTCACAAAGGTTGGCTGGTTGTGTGCAAAGCATTCACAATAAGCAAAAATGGACATGATCATCATCATGATCCAAGTATTACAGTGATAGCCTTGCGGAAAACAAGAAATGTAATATCGAAGTAGGAGAAGAAACGTTTGTAAAAGTAGGTAACCAAAAAAGAGAGTTATGGCTGAACAAACTGAATCAATCTCATACCGACACAAGGTATTATCATTATCCTGGATATCTGTGTGTCTGTATGGATTATGGATATATCTTTGGTAAATATGGATGTGTAGTAGTAACTTTTTTTGCGATATAACATAATCGCCACAAGAATTCTTCCAAGCATGTTTTCAACTTTTACTTTTTTTCCTCCAACAAAAACATCTTCATAACAAATAGTTTCATAGAAGAAAAAAAATAGCCAAGGAGATGAGATATAAAATGAGCATTGGCGGAGGAAGGAATATAATTATTGGGAAAAAGGATTAAAAAATGTGTCTGTGTTGTTCTATGGGAGAGAGTGCAATGTCCTATTGGGCGATAGATGAGTGATCATCAATTGGTTTATCCAAGGCTTTCGTTTACATTGACATTATTACATGGACTTGAACCCGATCCCCGAAAAAAAAACCGAAGCACACATATTGCTACTTGTATGGGCTGTGTGTTCTGAACTGATCTGATGCTTCCTCTTCTGTGTTCTCATCGTTGACTTTGCAGTAAAAGTCTCGTAGTGGTTATGGAAGAGCAATAAAAATTTTCACTTGCACAGAAAGAGTAGCACCAATATAATAATAGGAGTATCTATTTGGCTTATCTTATATCGTTTTTTTTCGTCTGCGATAATAGATTTTCATCGCATTTATGTTCAGATTTTTATGTCAATCGATATACTATACTATGGCTCTAATACTACTACTCTTGGTGTACAATTTTGTCGACAGAAACAGTTTGAAGGGAATATTACCAATAAACTATATTGTATTGGAGTACATTATATTGCTTCACATCAGTGTATCTTTTATCTTTAGCACCAGGGCACGACGGCAAACACACACACACATGACCATCATTGTCATCATCATCATGATCAACAGCAGTTAGGCAGTTAGACATACTTTTTGATAGAATCTTCACTTTTAATAGATCCAGTTTCCTAAACAATCCCGGGAAAAAAAATATTGCGGATGTTGCCATTCCAAAACAAAGTGTCTTTCTTACGAAACAATAATAGTAATTGCTTTACAGTTTACTTGTGTTTAAATACGTAGAAGAATGGCACAAAGAGAGAGAGAGAGAGAGAGAGTCGGAGTAAACTCTCTTTTTTCGCCACTTTTCCTACAAAATAACAATTTTTTTGGTAAGACAGTTTCTTGGCGCTGTACTGTCTCTAGCATATTTTTGGAGAGATTCCATCCCATTTGTTCGTTTTACAATGTATTTGTGTGTGCTTGGAATCAGTTGAAGTTTACTTTTAAAAAAAGAAAAGAAAAAAGAATTTGAAAACGAAGCAAATTTCAATAATATCATTTGCATGTGCACTGTGCACACAGTATACAAACTAGCCTGGCTTGCAGAAGATACTCATACAGCATATAATAGATTTGATCATGCAAAAAAGGGGGAAAGTTGGAGAGGAAAAAAATTATAATCATTTTACAAAATGTGATCAGTCAGACGATATTACTATTTTAATAGCCAGATCTCTCAAAAGAATGTTATGTTTATATGCTCGCCTGTGTATATTTTGATAATCATCATCATTTTTCTATTTTCCATAGATGAAGAGCATAATAAAAGCAAACACTGCTCTCTGTATATAATAATATATATATTTTGCTTAATATTATTGCTGGTTATCTTATAAAATATTTAAAAATGCCTTTCATTTATATATTACAGGGTAAATCTTTTGGTTGAGGTCCTATCCTATCCACCAAAAGGAAACATTATTTGTCTAGAGTTTTGTGTACAAAAAAGAAGTAGAGAAAGTCTTTTCCCATATTATTATTGCTTCCAACTGCTCATTTCTTTTGGCTCCGTTATTTTATTATTACTACAGAAAGACCCGGAATGAAACCAAGAAAGTGCTTCTGGAAGATGAGTTGAAGTAGTAGTTACGGAGTTTGCCACAGGCTTCTTCTTCCTATTCCGTCAAACAATCTATCTTCCACATCCATCGCTTGCCCTTCATCCTTTCTCTCTTACTTTCACTTTCTCTATCTCTTTCGCTCTGACTTTTCTCGTTCCATTTATAACATCATCATCATCATGACCATCATGTGTGTAGTAGTTGTTGTAATATTAAAGCATCATCATATCACATACAATATTGAATTGACTTTCAATCAACTAACTGTACATTTTTACAACATGAGCAAGAGAAAAAAAGTCAAACATTTTTTCCTTCTCCTTCTGTCCCTTCCTCCACTTCTTCTTTCTTTTGCTTTTTATTCTTGCTCACTGTCTCTCAGCTTGCTTCTTTTTTTCAATTCCTCCTCTCTCACTCTGTCTGTGTGTATTATCCTTTTGCAAGATGAGATTCCTCTTTCAATCAAATCTCAATTCTCCTAGAAAAAAAAATCCAGCCAGCAAAAATTGAATCCTTCCACATATTCACATACTCACACAGCGGCACCACACACACACACGCTCAAATATCTATCACTTTCCCGTCTATATGTCTATATTAAACCGTTATCTTGTACAGTTTCCTTGAAGATCTATTTCTTTCTTTCTCTCCCTCTCGTACTCTGATGGGATTTTATTTCAAATCTCTTTTGTTGTTCCTTCTAATGTACTTCTTTCCTTTTTTCTGGTCGTCATGTGGGCACATGAGTGTGCCTCTATGAGATCTGATGTGATGCTTCGCTTCACATTTTCCTCCACTTTTTTTACTACCACACTACAACTACACCAAGTCAAAGACGACGTGTGTGCATGTATATTTTACTTTTTTCCACCAAAAGGGAAATTTCCTTTTAAAAAATAAAGGTTTAGCTGGCAGCAAGGGGCTAACGGAGGTTTTAGAGCTGTTGTGTATGAGCAACGCATATCCCAACACATAAAAATTGTGATACAGAGACTTACAAGTATGAAAAAAGGCTCCACTAAAAGTGAGTCAACAGTGCACGTTATCCACGTAGCAAAAAAATGTAGATAGATGCGGTGGTGGATGTACCCATCATCCCAACACGTCCATCGTCCTCCTCCAATTTCATCTTTACCTTTCTAATATTGCAAGTAAAAGAAAACCCACGGATTCACTAAAAAAAGATGAAGGAAAAAAACCCAAACACAGAGAGATGTGATGTGAGTGTATATAAATGTATGAGAGTGTTCAAAGAGTAAAAAGCATCACACAGGAGGAGTGTGTAAAATGAAAAGGGAGCCAAAGCAAGGAAAATGAAGAAAGAAAAGAGCAGGAGGAAGAAGACCGGAAGGCGTCTGGCATGTCAATACCCCAGTATCTAGCTTGAAGTGAAAGAGAGAGGAAAAAAACCAATATTATAGGAGGACGCGGCGGTGGCGGTGGATGCCCCGTTATCAGTTTTTTATGTGGCCTTTTTTATATTGCTTGTTTGGTGAACTATTATTTTTTCTCTGGGGGGATCAAAATTCCTTGCAATTTTCTTTCATTAAGATTACTTTTTAAACGATTTCCTTTTCTCCCGCTGTTGATACATGCATACATACGTGAAAGCATATCAAATAATATAAAAACATTCATATGATGTCTATAAAGTGAATATCAATCCATACAATGACAAAACCGAGATATGGTTTTCCTGGCGATTTTCCATACATCAAGTTCATGAAGATTGTAAAGTAAACTGTGTTAGAAGTTAGATTGTTTGTCCATGATGTATCTCAAATTCTTCTATTCAATATATTTATCATGATGAGATACATTCAAGAGTACCACAGAGATTGAATGTAGCTAACATGCAAGGAAAAGTGAGTTTTACTCTCAAAAGTCGCCAGAGGATCATGTAACTAAATCCTGTAGACTGGGGCTCTTTACGAAGCAAAAAAGTACCCATGTAGAATAACATGGCATACAATGCAATCTCATAATTTCTATCTGCTAGACAAGAATAAATACGCCCTAACCATGGAAAACAACCAACATTTTCAACAAATCTGAATACACTCATCCTGTCTTCTGTTTAAGTTTTTTTACAAGATGCATATACTTTTACGCATAATTTTATATTGCAATCTTACTTTCACTGCGGGAAACCACCTACACAAGACATTTGATATGGTAGGACGACGGAAGGGTTTTAATAGTATGCAGCATTAAAGTAACAAAAGTCTATGTAAGCATATCTTAATATCATATAACCAAAATGCACCAAAACAAAAATAATATCATTAATGGGGCAATAAGAACCAGACTGTTGAAATATTTAAGCTAGGAAGGTTAAACAAAAATAGAGTAATATGGAAACAAGTGTATGCAATTGTTTATCTTGGCTGTCCAAACATTTCCTCCTTTCTCGGAACATACCCGCATTTAATCTACATATTATATAAGCATTTTACTTTGTGTATCTGCGACTAAAATATACAACAATGGTGCACTTTTTATTCATATTCTTGTTCAAATGCATGCCAAGGAACAAAAGATGCATGATTGCGTAGTTCTATGAATACCTCTTTCCAATTCTACTTGAGTGTAACAGAGACGTAGAAAAGTGAATGCAAAAAAAAAGTTGGAGTGCATTGTTAAAAGTTAAGATTAGGAAGGGCAAAGAAATATAAAAAGAAAAAGGAGTATGAAAGGGGCCTTCTTCGTACTATCAGCAAAAGCACGTCATTTTCATCACAACCAGCACTTGTATGGATAGTGCAATAACAAAAAGAAGTAAGGAGAGGGGACCACTGACTGAAGATGTGTTCAGTTGGAGAAAAGTGTACAAAGTTTTCTTCACTGTACGAATAATGTACTTCCTTCAACTTGGTGAAAACAGAGATCAAACTCACTCACCACACGACGACCACTAGTACTATAATAACGACGTGTTATATGATTTTTATACGACGTTTTTATAACTAGCAAAGTGTGTGTACTGTCTGCAACTGTGTATAAGAATTTACTTTTTTAACAATATATTTACTTACAAAATTAAAGGGAAAACTTTAAAAAAGAGAAAAAAAGATATAGTAGAAAGAGAGATAGTGAAAGAGAGAGAGAGAAAAAAAAGAGAGAAAAACGACAAGGAATAGAATTTAGAGAGATAGCAGTGCAGTGAGCAGCCAGCATGTTTCAAGAAAGTTTACGCCCAGCATAAATTCCTTCGGGGCAATTAGAGGCTGGACAAAAGGTATTTGTCCTTTTATTATTATTCTATCCCTAAAGTTACTTCACTCTCAGTCACTTGCTGAAGCTGCTCTACTGCTGCTACTTCCTTTCTTATTTTTTATGTCACGCTGCAAATAAATATGACCATATAATGAATGTTTATATACGCATTATATGTTCTTTTTTTTATATATTGTGTTCAAGCATTAGATGGATTTTCTCTTTATTCCTTGTTCGCTTTCTTTTCATATTCTTCGTCGTGTTCCTTTCCTTTTCGTTTGTCTTCTTCCTCGTTACTGCCATTACGCTTTATCCCTTAGAGCATTGTTTCTTTGGCAGACAACAGAACTTCTTCAATGCACCATTATTATTACGACGACGACGGGCAGTAGTGCTGCTGCTACACAGACTGGCTTACTTTTTTTCTCCTGTGATCCAATTCAATCCATCTTTACAGAACAAGAAATAAGGAAAGGGAAACGTTCACTGGAAATGCTAAAAACCGTATTTGTGTTATTTTTATAAAAATATAAGGAACTACCGTGATTTTTTATAGTTTCTGTACAAATATCTGAATTTCATGTGCTTGTGGAAGAAAGATAATTATAAATGCAGCATATTTGCTATTGTGGGACATGAAACTCATTAATGAACCATTTACTATTGCTATTACTATAAGAAATATAATCGATGTAAAAAGAGCAGACATCTCTGAAAGTTTCAGGAATTTAATACATAATGCGCTTTGAATAAAAGTTAGTTGAGAACTGAACTTAATTTTAATCCATATCGAATATATTAAGGGATTAAATTAAACTATAATTAAATATTACAAAAGCGGATCATTAAAATAAGTCTGACTACAAAATTATTAGATGAAATATTGAAAATGAGAATTTCGTTAGTTTCAAGTATAGTTTTTGAATATTTTAAGTATTTTAGAGGCTAGAAAATGTACAACTTTTTTAATGCACAGCACAAATAACAAACTGAAACCAAAAGCGTTTTAAAGCTTCTTTTACCGAAAAACTGGGAAAACTTAATCGCATTGTATTTTTTTATAACTTAAGTTTTTTCTACGCTACGGTAATTTTAAAAGGTATGCTATATACCCAGTCATCAGCCTTTGAATAGGAATATAGTAAATTTATCTAATATACATTTGATGAATTCCAAATTGAAACTTTTTACGTGCCTTTCCCTTGTGTCGAAGTTAGATTAGACGAAAAAAACCGAAAAATATCTCCCCTCCTTTTTTCCAATTTGTTATTTTTTTTATATTTCCCCCATACCCATCATACCAGCGTATTATATTCGTAAAAAATATTATTTGCTTTTTGTAGGGACAGTGAACTGTCTCTAAATGGCATTAAAGTACTCTTGTGCTTTGTGTTACCCATTAAACTTTTTGATAGGAATAATGGAGAACATTGGTTTGCTCTTCAAGATGACACCAATTGATAAAAAAAAGTTTCTCTTTCTATTTACAAAAAAAAAATATGACAGCAAAAAAAACCTTTTGAGGATGATGATGACGATGATGATGATGAAGCATCAAACTGCTACAAGTTATTTTTCTCTACTCACTTTATCCAGGTTTTTTGTGTGCGTACCTTCTTTGTTTTGTCCACCCACATACCATTTCCATAGTTTTTCTATATTGAATATGGTGACAAACAAAATACTCCGACGGTGGATAGTACCTTTAAAGATCTCACAACTAAATGCATAATATGTACTATTAGTAGGAAAGGAAAATGGTTCTTCTGAAAGACTCCAAATATGTATGTATGCCATATAGCTATTTAAATAATAGACAAGATTCTTTTGTGAGATAGAGGAAGATGAACGGGGAAAAGTACAAGAAAAAACGCAAACTTTCAGATGATCATCATGTTTTTCCTTCATTTTATACGCTGTTTGTGTGATACTCGTCGTATAACAATACATACTATCTTTTCTCTTTTTTTTCTTTGTAGTCTCTAAAGTGGTATGTAACGCTGGCAGTGGAAACATATTGGCATTATCACCATGCCACCTAGTTACATCTATAATGGAACAAAATAGTTGAGAGATCTGCAGGAGATACGCATTGACGGCGTGAAATATGGCATGGCGTCCAGAGTGTACATAAAATGGTGTGTGTCTTCTATCTTTTTTCTTCGTCTTCTTCTTCTGTTTTATTATTTGCTTGGTAAAAAAAACTACAAGGGAAAAAAGTGGTATAAAAAGAGGGAAAAGGCAAAAGAAAATAAGAGTAATAACCTCGCACTGGATTCATAGGTAATTGTATCAAACTTGTCTCCAAACTTTTACTCCACAAATGTCACTCTGGTCTGGTCGAAGTGTCCATTTTGCCATTATAGTCTGTCCTCTATGTATTCCAGTAAGTCTTCTTTTTCTTTTCTGTCTCCGGATTTGTTCTGCTGCTTCTAACTCTAGCCACACTTTGTCAGCAGCGCTTTCATGTTTTGTCATTTTTTCCCTTCATTACATGTATTTTACCAATATGTCATTTCCTTCAACAAAGTCATATCTCTTCGATTTTTCTTTATGCGCCACACATATTCATCCATTTTTTGTTCTAATATGAACACACATATGTATCAACAGCAAAAGTTATTGTTTCTTTTTTTTCCTAGAAAAGAAGACTGAGAGCCCGAGCCGAGCAGACATCCTGGTCCGTTGATTTTTCATAGATGACTTGTCAGAGAAACAAGTTTTTTTCATATCAGAAGCTATAAGAGAGAGAGAGAGAGCGAGCTTCAGAGGAAAAAGTAAAAGTACCTTTATGGTGCCACTAATGAACTGACAAATATAATACACTACTTTTGTACAGATATCATTACTGCTAATATTATTCAGGTATTGTTTGTTTTTGCTTACACAAACTACTGGGCCAAAATGTACGTGAAAGTTAGACACGCGTGTGAGATAATATAAAACAATACTTATTTGCCCCATAAATATTAATATTCATACATCCCATCACACAAACACATAGAAAAGGCTTCGGCAGTAATCCAGTTAAAAGCAGAGAGAGAGATTGAGAGAGGAACGAAACGCTATGAAAATGAAATAAAAGCGAGAGGCAGAAAAATAAATGGGATTTTAGCCGTATTATAGAATATCCTCTTACCATGATCATATTGATCATGATGACGGTGCTGGTGGGCAAATATTTCATCAGCCGCCATATCCATTTTCTATATCATTCATATTTTTACCCATCTCTCCACTCATTCATTTAGCAGCAGTAGCAGAACACACCAACTCATTGAGTTCGCATAATTTGTGGCATCAGCAGCAGCTTCAGAGGAAGTGAGCGAAAGAGAGAAGAAGTAGGGCATAAATTTGAACAAGAGTGATACACGTCAGTGAAGAATCAATGTGAGTAAAATGTATATTGTTTTTTTCCTATACAAATATGACAGTCTTCTTGTGTGTCTCTGAGAGTTGATGTATATATGGATGGTGTGCACTCGACGTTTTTATCCTCTGGGTTTTCCATGTAAATTTACTGGAGCGGCCACCATCATCCCCATCACCACTGCCGCTATCATCCTACCATACTCATTGCTTTTGCTTTGCTGCTGTGTAACTGCTGCCTCTTATTATATCTTTCTCTCTCTGGCGAAATGCAAACTTTTGCACACCGACAAAGACCAATTTTTTCTTCTATATAATATATTATATTACATCAGATGACACAGTATTATAACAAGTGTGCATGTTTTTAGCCAAGCCGAGCCAGTGATGATGGCATAGTGGTTGGTTGGTTGCATCGTTAGTATTTATAAGGAATTGTGGTGTATAGAACTTACTATATTTTATTTAAAAGTATTGTTCGCTTAAAATATCAATGTGAGTTAGGAAAAAGAGAAGCAGCGTTTAGGAATTCATCATAGCGCCGCCACTGCTTTCTCTCTCTCTATCCATCCTGTTGGGTAATGTGTACATGTCGTATGCTTTTGCTACCATTTGGACTGGAGCTCAGAGAGTGAACGAACACAATATAAAATTTTTATGCATGAAGCTGTGGTGCTCAGATTACCATATGATTCGGTTAGTGAGCATTATTATTTCAACTATTGTAAACTATGTATTAGCCGTTGAGTTTGGTGGAAGAATAGGAAGGAGTAGAGTTTAGGTTTTGTATGGATGTATATTTTGTTCACTCTTTTGGGGCGGCGGATACTCTTCGAATTTTGAGTCGGGAAACTATTTTGTGGCCGTCTCCAGTCAATAATATTTTCAGGAAGACGACAGATGGTTGCAAATGATAGGAATTCTGATGAGCGGAGAAAGAGAGCGGTTAGAGGCTATGTTGTATTCATGTATCTATTATAAACTATGGTAAAAGGATGATACCGACTGAGAGAGACGCTGAGAAAGAGAAACGGCACTAGACAACCAGACGCTCACTGAACAAACCTGACTTTTAACAGTGGAATTATGTGTATTGGTCCTTTGGCTGTAAGTCGAAGCCTGGAGTCTGGCCACTATAAAAATAAGAGAAAGCAACTAATCCTCATATATATGCATATTATTATATATACATATATATATATATATAGTGAATTTACGTGTAGGCGTTTGTTTTCTCTTAGCATAGTACAAATTTATACGAGTTTTGTATCAAACTAGGCAAGGAAAGAAGAGAAAAAGGGATTTTGTTTTGTGCAACTTTCCAATCGAACAATACTCTAGCGTGTGGGTAAATATTTAAAAGAAAGAATTACCTACTCGATATCCGTATTGTTAGCTTTTCAGATTTGTGCTTTGCAAGTGGTTGTTAGAAATGATTGTGAGAGGAAAGGAATGATTTTCATGTGCAGTGAAGCTTTTTACGAGATCCTATTCAAAGAGCTTCTAAAGCATATACTTTACGAAGAAAAGCCAATCAGACTGGGAACAAAACAGAGATGTTTATTTGTATTTACCTGTGAGCAAATTTTTACTGTGGCTGACTGGCTGTCTTTATCATGCACGGATTTTTATTGTAGGTTGACTTTTTATACCTGTAGCTGGTAAACATATATATACTTTTTAAAGAGTTTGGCTGGAAAAAGCACTTGTTTAAAGTTACATTTGATATGATATAAAAAGATTGATTCAATTATTAATATATCAACTCATCTACGCCCCTGTCCTGTCTACGACAGGTTTTTAGCTGTTCGTTTTAAGTCAACTTTTACTGCCTCCCACGCACACACTCCAAGTTTCCATCAGATATTTTACTGACTTTTTTATCATCTGATAATTCGCTTTTAATTAACATCTAGACAACTATCTATACTTTATAAGGACTCAATTCTGAAAATTATTTCCAGGAACTTGAGTCATGAGTCTGTAGGAGTATTTTTGTAAGACTTAACATCAACAAAGTAAACTTTTATTACAACAATTAGTGTAAGCTATTACACCATGTTGCAGACTTGAGTAAATATTTTTGAAATGATTTTTTACAAAGCTTTCCAGGTAATGATGGGCTCGTTGATACAGAAATTAATTAGGGAAAGTAAACATCATATAGAAAAGCAATACATCAGTTGGATGTTGAGTGGGGATTTAAGAGAACATGAGAAATTTAACTTTTTGTGGGTGTTGTTGTTGTGGTAGCTGGTATGAGTGGACCAAATGTTGGGTGGGAAATACAATGAATACCTCTCTCTCTCTCACTTTCTCTGGTGGGCGGCCAGAGCCTTAAAAAGTTATCAGAGTTTATCTGGTGGTATGTCGACTGAACCGAAAAACACTCGCACTACAAATGATAAACATACCATACTACATAACATTAATATGAACTCATCATTTTGCCATTCTTATGCAAGTGTGTTTGTGCGTGTATTTGGATTGTAATGAACATTTTTATGTACTTTTACTTTTTCCCCCGGATAAACATTGTTGTGTAAAGTAAAAGTATATAAAATGGGATATATAGGGATGCAACACATGCAAAAGTTGGTAGTTGGTATATCTGCTTGGGAGGGAATAAAGAGGTTCCATCGCATCGACGACGACGGCAGACCAGGAGAAGTTTTTGTACATACGTTTTAAAGGCATATTCCGAAAAACAAGTTGAGAAGAAGACATAAATCAGTAGCAGGCAGGGGAGGCCTATTCTACTCAGAGACAGTGATCTAGTAGAAAGTGCTTCTTTGCTGCGAATTGCCTATCAATCCTTGTGCCAATCCAAACCTCTAGAGAAACCATTTTCATCATCTCAAGCCCTCCCCTTGTCACACCTTGAATCATGTTTCAAATAATAATGGGGTCATCTTGATACTCTCTCTCCGTACTTCTCTCTCCATGTGAGTGTATGTATATGTATCAGTGTTTACTCAACCTCTTCTTCTCTCTCGCTCATTTTCCTGAGAAGCAAAGTCATAAGAATACAATATACATATCTTCACATGCGAGTACTTTCTTTCATGGTCATAACTAAAATCTATGAATTATTTAACTTTCTAGCAAATTCATAAGTTGTGCTTCTTTGCTTTCCTCGCCTTTTTTTTCTTCATCCTTCTCTGCCCTCTGCCATTACAATATTTCTCGAATGCGTAATGTAAGCATAGCCAACTCACTAACTCTCTCATCTCCTCTTTCTCTCTGAACAATTTTTATGACGAATTATATCCCAGCCAGCTGATTTTTATTTTCAACTCGGGGAAATGCAAAGACACAAGAAATCCCCAGGTTTCGTATTTCCCGTATTAGTTGTGTTCCTTTGCAAGAAAAAAATAAAATCCTAGGGAAACAAATGAGATACATGAAAATTACCCTTATGAAAAATTGCACAATGAAGATAAAAAGATGAGCATCATAGCAGCATATTAGCCTTAGAAGAGTTGATGGAAGATAAAAATATCAACATTACATTTACAATACAAATGCAATATGTGCTTGCTCGCACTGTACGAGAGATAAAGTATGATCATTTCATCGCATCTCTCATATTATCCAGAGAGAGGAAAAAGTGCAACTTGGCTATTATCATATCCTCGTACATAGGTATCTTACACATCAGTGTGAAAGTTCAAACAAGTACATATTATGCGTACGTAACGTAAGTAATGTAGCAATGCACAATGGTAAATTTCGAATAAAATACATGACAGGAAAGATTGGGGCAACATACACCATCCTTCTTAGTTTTTCCTCCACTTTCTCTCCCTCTCACTCTCTCTCCTCTTGTCAGTGTAATAGATTTGAAAGTCAAGAAGGAATGAAATATCAGAGACGTAGTGAAACAACACCCCGGAGAGTGTAAAAAAGAAGAACGTAAGAAATAAAAAAAATATGTATGTGTACGAATGAAAATTTACTTGCGTTTAAAAACTACCAAAGCACAAGCACAGGGTCTTATACCATATCTCTAAAGAGAATGCTTTAAAAATTCCAAATAAATTGAAACTGAGTGGGAATCTCAGATTCTTGTTTTGTAGAAAAAGCTGTGAAAAAACGTACATACAGCAAAGCAGAGCGAGAGAGAGAGGGTTACCCTCTTATTTTTTCCTTTTATAATTTTTTTTCTCTAAAGAAAAAAATAGCCCAATGACAAGGTTTACTTGCCTACTCCTTTTGGCTCTGTCTGGTGTGTATGAAGAAAGCAAAAATGGGTTGGTTATATGTAATTCTTGTATATAAGCACCACTAACTGTCATAATAACAAGTATTACGCTACTTGTTTTTAAACGAGAGACTCAAAGGGACAGGGAAAATGCTGAACAGTTGAATTGAAGTAGCTGGGATAAATATAGTTGATTTTTCAGTGCGTCTACAAATTCTCGTCTATTACTACGTTCCTCTACTCTGCAACTTCCATAACACCAATACTACCAATAACTTTTACCATGTCTGGGTAATAACAACTATCCATATGTTATGCATTTCAACTGCTGCACACACACAAACTCACACACACACTACCAATATACCATCTAGAGAAGAAGCAACCATTTCCACACATGTCATGGTAATTTCAAAAGGATATAAATTACGGATTACTTACTTTCTTACCTTTACACTCACAAGGAAACAGGAAAAGGCTACCAGTTTAGAATTTGAAATTTGCTTTTTCCCTGTGTCGTTATTTTCTTGCCTGCCTTATTTTTCCTCTACATGAAACAAGAAGGGAAAAGCTCTGCTACTATACTGCAACTTGAGCAATTTTACATTCTCTCAACAAAAAAAAAAGTCATGCATGTTAGTAATATCAGTATACAAACTTACTCATAGCAGCTCGAGCTCATACACACTTTTCTCACAAGTGTGTTTCAGATTGCTTACCTTTTTGTGAGTCCGTGTGCGAGTATTTATGTCCATTCAAATTATTCACTGCCAGTTATTTTTTTTCTTTCGTTGCGCTAGGCGGATATGGATGTGTAAAAAAAGAGGGGATAGCTAAAAACGAAGAAGATGAAAGTAATCTGAAAACTGCAAGTTCCCGTGTATAATACGCGCTGGGAAGACTAAACAAACCACCTCCATCATTTTTAAGTGATGTATCCATCTTTTTGGTGATGAAATTCGAACAGCTCGAGTAATAGCTTTTCTTCCAAGAATCAACTTTTTTTTCGTCATCGTCATATAGAGTCCATACAGGAGAGAGAGAGTGTGTGAGTGAATATCTATATAAGCTCCGTCACTTCTAATACTCCGTAACGAGAAAAGAAATGAGAAGGAGTAAAAAAATATGATTTTTTGATGGGGCTACATTACATACGTAACTTGTACACTTGAAAGACGGTTAGTTTGATGCAAGACACGGACTCCACAAAGAATCCAGTCAAAATCACGTATAAGGTGAAAAGAGTGGTATCATATCAGTCACTTTACCCTCGGTTGGTTAAAGACAGGGAAGATGAGACAGAGAACACAGCATATATAACGCAAACACCATTTTTCTACCAACACCATACCACTCCGCCGTCATAATCATCCCATTCAATGAGGAGGAGTGGGGGCATTGCACCTATATTGTATTTTAAGTAAAGTGTAAACGTTAATGCTTGTACTTACCTTATACATGATCGTCAAGACGATGACGATGGGATGACGATGATGATATTTTCTCTCTGTCTGGATACAAAAACACTAACTAACTCAAGTGTGTATATTATATTTTTCTCGTGTATTTTACTACCTTTTTCCCAACTGAGCTGCACCACTTTTTCATACTTTCATACCAATATATTCTCTCGTATGCCATGTTTTCTCCTGCTGCAGTATAATAATGAGCTAGTGTATTGTGTAATAAGTGTGTATGTAGGAGGAAAGTGGATGTGCCGGTGGTGGTAGTATTCCTTCCTTCACGTTTTATAATAAGTATGTGTGCTTGTTGTGATTCAGCAACAAAATTTTGAATACTTCATATCCGAATATTCTACTTGGACGGATAACCCGGAATAAGCGAGAAAAGTGGGAGTGTGGAAGAGGGAGATGGAGAGAGAGAGAGAGAAGGCTTCCAAAAAAACTCGTCTCAGTATCAAAGATGGGAACAAGCAAGGTCTGCAATATTAATGGAGTTTGAAAGAATAGGGAATTTCATGTCAGAGGAAAAAGGAGCAGTGTGTATGCCTGTGTGTGTGTGTGTGGTGGTGGTGGTGGGCAAAGTACATACTACATATACACCACACCACTACGAGAGGAAAATTGGGTATGTAAGTTTTCCTAGTGACATTTGCTGGCAGGAAATGAAGATTGATAAGAATTCTGGAGATGAGAAAAGAAGGAACTTCATGTACGTGCAAGATATTGTATAATATTATGGTAGACGATACCACCTCCATACGGTATGTCATTAGAATGACTAGTAGTGACAATATCTTTCTTGTAGGATGTATATAGTAGGTATAACGTTACACCACCATACCACCAAAACATGTTATTCAGCAAAAAGCAGCAAGACCACAGAAACAACTCTTCCGTCTTCTGATGGAGATTTTCATTTCAATCATGTATGTGTATATCTAGAGCTAACATGTATGAAGTAAAGTGATCCATGGACAAATAAAATTACAGAAAAGTTTCTAGACGCCGGCTTAGTATCCTTTACCTTAATGGAAGGCTCATACAAATCAATTTAAAAAAAGTAAAGGTAAAGTTCACATCTACCTGTTTACAGAATAAATTACTTGTATTACTTTGCTACACATGTGTTTGCATTTTTTTTTCTATAAAGCTGCACACCATCATGTTATTAGGTAAAGCTTCTGTGATGATAATACATTTTTCTAGCTTTAGTTTTTCCTAGAAAAAAAGAGAAAAAAAGAATGACACGTGGAAAACTAAAACTTATTGTAGAAAGGACACGCTTATTATTCCCCACGGCCTGTCGTCATCAGTATTTTTTGTAGTATGTTGAGAAATCCTATTTCGATTTTTTTTTCAAGTTAGCTATCCGTCATCATTTTGTGTCAATCACTGCTCCAAATATAGTATCCATTTGGCAGGGGAAAAAAATTCTATTAGCTTCAATAAAATGAAAATTGGTCGTCTGAAAATTGCCATAGAGCTCACAGAGCAGCTCAGCTCAAAAAATTTTCTTCATAATTTCGCCTGTTCAAGTGTAACAGCAAAATGGGTCAAGTCAAGTAGATCTTCCCTCTTCACCCAAATATTTGCTGTAATACATTTTTATAAAAAGAAAGAGGCTTTCAACTTCACAACGATAATATTCTTTCATCAGATAAAGGTTGGATAATCTTCTTACAGAAAAAAATTTGAGAAAAAAATTGAAGAGGGACCTAGTGAGAGACTAATATTGATATGCTTACATTCTGTTTTTTTCTTTGTACAACAAGACTGGTAAAAGGATAAAGATTTTTGATGAGCTCTTCTTTTTTTTCTTCTTCTTGCCACGCTCTCCTCACTCTCTGTTTGATTTCTCCAAGTCTTCAGCTATACTTATTATCGGTTTAACGTTGAAAAGTAGTAGTAGCTCTCATCCATTCACTAAGAAAAAAAATCAGTAGGTTTTGCTAGTCTAGTAGTAGTAGTAGTGGCGTGGCAATAGTAACACCAGACCAGCCACAGGAAGAGTTGAAAGGAAGGAAGAAAGCCAAACGACCCAGTTATCTACGACAAGTCAGTTTCTTTTCAAGTCGGTGTTCGTTTCGCAACAGAAGAAATGAAACGTCGTTGATTGAGAGTGACTGAAGGAATCCAAAAAAAATATATATTATATCGTGTGTTCTTCTTCTTCCTTGAAGTAAAAAAAATGTATAAATCCTATCACTGTATTACTATTATATGTTCAATTGATACACACTTTCTCTCTCTCTTTCTCTTGCATGTGTGTGTACACGAGTGTATGAGTCTCCTCACTACTCACTCTTTCTCTATTTCTATCATGTTTGGCCACCATTACTTGAGTTCTCCTCTTTGCACCACTGATTAAGATTTTCAAAGACTTTATCGAGAAAAGGAGAAACTAAGATGAGCAAGAGAAGTTCAAACGTGCTTTGAATAAAAATATTAAAAGAAGAAGAAAAAAAGAGTATCTTTTCACCTATGTCTATATCCAATATATATATTACACCATTTATACAGATTGATTGAACTACTAGCAAGAGTTCTTTATCATTTCAACTGTTTTTTCCTCTCTCTCTCTCTCTCTGGAGCAACTCTCGTTCATTTCATAGAAACCTATATAATATATCGTCGCTGTAATTTAAAAAGGCCTTAAGTCAATTTCTGGCCAAAACTTAAAGGCCTTTAGTCTGAAACTGGTC
>JAQIWN010000527.1:0-31574 GCA_034699025.1 Entomobrya cf. arborea Gr-Col-00668 | reverse complement strand
CGAAACCTCTTTTATATAGTAGATGAGGTGCCACAAACATACAGAATAACGACTTCATTCCCATTTTATATTACGATAATCAGTTTGTAAACAAATAATGTAACATTATCAAAATACAATAGAGTGCCAAAAAAACTTAGGACAAAAATATACAAACAAATTGTGTACACATTACAAAAATGCAGACTACACAGACAATACAAGAGACCATTTAATACGGGATAATTTGTATGATTACTTTTGTAATGATTAAAGCTTAGCACTAAATCCAAAGCTTTTAAAAGTGATTATCGTATAATAAGGTATAATGGTAAATAAAAACCCATACATTATCTTAAGTCAACAATATTTGTAAACTCACAGAAATCCCCAATCCAAACTAATTCGTGATGAGATATATAATGACGTATTTGTACAATAAGTTGTGTTTTTGTAAAATATGAATGTATTTAAGTGTGTATTTCTTTTACTTTATTAGCTCCATAACCTATCATGTGTGTGAATGTTGAATTTGTGTATATCTTTCATCGAAATCAAACAATCCAACATTTCAAACTTCAAACAAAAAAGTTCCACTTTCAAACTTATAATACTGACTCAAAAGGAATGTTGATTATGATTAAGTGTCACCAAATTTGATGAGTTGTCCCCACACATTTCAATTGAAGTGCTTGGAGTTTGTGTAAGATACAAAATGGTCGTGTCCCCAAATAACTATGAAGAAAAGAATGACATGAAGTAATGTCAGTTTTCTTTTTATTTGCTCAGTTAAATATTATTACTGGTCGTAATAATCACTTGGTACAATAAACTATGTATGTGTGTAAGTAAGTATGTATTACAGCCATGTGGAATTATAGTGTGGTGTGAGGAAATAAAATATAATAATAGAGGCAATAAGAAAATAATCGTTGTGACAAGCAATTGGCAGTCATGTAAAGAGAATAATAGAATAAAACTGCTAATAAAATTGAGAATGTGGATGATATGAGGTGGCGAGTGCGTGGAAAATGTAATATTTGCTTTGGACACACATATTTTACGTCAACTTCAAATCAGCTTGCTTACTTTAGCAGCTTTGAAACAACAAGTGTCAAAATCAGAAAATCATACATAAATCAAGAGGGACTGTCCACACGTGAATGTATAAATTATAATAATATTTATTGATTGATGATGAGATATATTATATGATATATGTGGTGTTGTGATATATAGTATATATTTTCATATAGTCATACTTGACTAGCTTGAATCTTACTTTTTGCAAATAAGAACACGATGACATAAACTGTCCAAATTAAAGTATATTTTAATGCACGTAGACAAACTTGCAGACATGTTCACTTACTTACGTACAAATGTACATATTATGAAATAGGCAGACTGGTGGTAATAACGGTGGTGTAAATTTGTGTGGGTTATGCATATATCATTTCATTATAAAGAATATATACACCCTTATTACTACCCACACCCATTATAAATGAAATTTTCTCATGTATTCCTGATGAAGCCAAATCAGTTTGCTAAAATATTAAATAGATTTTCTGGAAAATTAAAGTCTATCAAAATCAAAATGTATGGAAATAAAATGATATGAGGAAATACTTTATACAAAGAGAAAATGGAATGAGACCTAATAATAATAAAAATGTACAATTTTCCTCTTAACCACTTCTCTCTCACTAATCCAACCATGCATTATAAATTAAGAAAATGTGCCATGCCACCTCTGCAATGCTTTCTACATAATAGTTGTATGTAATTCAGGTGCTTGCTACTGGAAAACAAAAAGAAGCTCTGCACGCGAAACATCATATTAATAATATTTCGTGCTTATTATGTGTATTACTAAACTGAATTTAAAGAAGGTAGGCAGTTTTTAACTAGAAGAAAGAGGTGAGTTTATAAAGGTAAATAATAATAATCATATCATTTCATGCCTGGCTGCTTTTGTGCCGTGCTGCTCCTCCTGCTTTTTAATACTTGCGTGGTTTCTCGTGTTTTACTTCCTTCTCTCTCCAAGGCACAAAAAGTGTGCATGTGTACGTTACATTATGCCAAAAACACAGAGAATATGTGTGTATATTTTCATGATGACGGATGGACGGACCACTCACAGAAGTCAGTAATATTTTATGCAAATATCCGTAAAATGTTAAATGTACCTACGAAAAGTGAGTGCATTGTGTATTTTCTCTCCCTCTCTTTGTCAGTAGCACATGGAATGATTGTATGAAGTTCACAAATGTGTTCCTCACGTTGAACTGCACGGCATGATATTATGATGATGGCAAAACGTGTCCTTTCACACACAGTCACTCAATATTTGCGTATATTTATCATTTATAACTTCGTTTATTTTTTATTAGGTGTAAAAACGGTTTTTGAGCTGGGCTAGAAAAAAGGAACTACAGGAAAAAATTCATTGATATTCTCAGACAGGAGACGAAATTGAAATTATTATTAAATGTGTCCCATAAATAAAATGCAAGTACCACACAACACGTAAGCCTAAGCAGATGGTATGAATGAATCATTATCATTATGAGGGGGAAACTGTGGAGTACTCTCTTAATTTTCATTATATTAAAACATCGTTGGAGAATATGGACTTGGTGTGAATTGGACAGACTGTGAGTTCATGGATGTAATTTAGCAAATATGCGAAAATTGTTTTTCATGATGAGATTAAACAGGATAAACTGATAATAAAATCAACAAGAGCAATGCGGTGGGTTTGCGGGGCTTTAATGAATGTGAATGCATATCCAATATCCACGTAACAAAGTAGATAAGAAAATACAATATTGGCAATTGAGTAATAAATCTAAATGAATATGAACTACATCACACATAATATCGTTGGATTTTCCTGTGAACACAGAAAATTTAAGTAATACACACTGCCCATCTGCCAATCTTACATGAATCGCTAATGAAATTAAACTGCTCCGAAGAAAATTAACCACAGCCAAAAGTTCATTGAAACAAAGACAGCAGGAAATGATAAAATATTTTGTCATCAATATCATAATCATTACAATCACAAGACAAGCTAATATTAGAATAATTAATTATATATCCATGCAAGTGTACTACTTTTAATTATAAAACATCGATAAAACTTTACGTACGGGTTTAACCGGTGTATGCTGTTCGGTCTCCACTTTGACTGATTTTCGGAACAACTTTTACTTAAAATGAATATATGTAGCTTTTCGTAGTTTTCTGACTTTATCAACAACTTATTCGACAGCTTTATGTATGTAGTTTTTTGTCGTCTTTTTTTCGCTGTAAACTCTGTACTCAGCTAAATTTTTAAAAAACCGACGGCTATATTTTGGATGATGAGACTTCTTTTCACTCTTCTTCTTTTTTTTCTCTCACGTCACTAAAAATCAGTTTCACTTGATATTCCACACGCAGCAAGTAGAAAAACAACAACAAAAAATACATATTCATCATCAACATCAACCTCCCATGTTATTTATAAATTGCATGCTTAATCGCCAGATTAATAATTAAGACATCATGATTAAACTGCTCAAGGGCTTTTTGATGAATGCAATGCACAACGGGAAACCGCGCTCTAACTATTATTTTAACAGCAGTTTTTTTCTCTTTAAACGCAAACACTCTCCCTTCTATTTTAGGTGTGTGTGCTTATTACATACAAAAGTTCATACATGCATGGTAAACATTTTTTTCTTTTACTCGTCAAAAAAGGAAGTAGAGCTTTCTGATAAGAAATAAAAAATTCAACAGCAACATCGTTCACTCACTCAGTAGTGTATCCCGATAAAAGAAATCAACCAGCATGATCTACTCTCTCTCTCTCTAAAATGTAAGGGTTATTTGCTGTTGTGACTTGACTTGTGAGCTCTCGCTCACTCATCTGGAGAAGACCGTGACAACATGATTACAGGAGTGTAGTTTCCCGGAACTAATGACAGTAATCATAGACCGGCCTTTTTTACACATACTGCACTGCTCTCAAACTCTTTTTACTACAACTATGTAAAAAACCACATGATATGCATAGAGTTTGCATGAGCTCTTTTTTGTTATTTGGTGTAAAAAGAATCAACAATTTCCCATATTATTTCTAACTCATTTAAGTATTATTTTTTTAAACAAAACATGTAGCGTGTGCTCTATGCAGAGATACACCCAGAAAAAAACTGATTTGAATATATTTGAGATTGAATGGATTTTAAACTAGGATCTCTATGATATTTTAGCATGATCAGCTAAGAAAAAACTTTGTATTTCTTTAAAGAAAATGTGCCGGTAGTTTATTAGCACGGCAATGTTAATCTTGATTGTTTTCTTTCGTACATACTACTTATTATATGATTATATCATCATTCATTATTATTATCATCCAGTTTAGAAGGTAAACACGCGTTCCTCTTAAGTAAAGCAAACATACAATCCTAACGTAAACACTAATCACACGAAAAAGGCATAAAAACCATTGTGCGGAAACAAATGGTGCTATTAAGAGAGAGAATCTTCTACCTGTATAATCAGACATGGAGGGAAGAGGCGAGACAATCATCATCGTGGGAATGATACCAAAATAATCACACACCACCGTACTAAAAGACTACTCTTATAACAATAAAAACTAAAGTGCGCTACTACAATTTTAGGCGTGCGGTTGTGGAAAATAGTCGAAATTATCATTTTTTTCCTTGGGTTACTGGTGAATTTTGCCAGTTTAACGATAAATTACTTTAAATTTCATTTGGACACGCATACAAAAAGTGAGAAGTGCTATACATACTGACCTAGCCAAGTACGTGTGTGTATAAGAAAAAAATGCAGAGAGTAATTTCATTGTTTGCATTTTCACACATATCTATGTAATCATCTATCGGGTAATAACTTTATCTTTGCTGAAAGTAAGTAAGTAGATAGAATTTTTTTATCATGGTTATATCCTGAACCCTCATCGTCTCTCTTGTTTTTAATTGCCTCTTTGTAATAAATTCTTGGCTTTCTTTCAATATTCTTCTTCTTCCATTCATTTATAATAGTAGGTATGCTCGTCTGCTTTCGTCTTCTTTTTTTATCAATCAGACTAGATTCTAGACTTGTTTTTATTTTAGCTATTTTACACATTATTATTATTTACATGCTTGTAAGGATATATCTTCCTCTAGTTCTTACCTGATTGTTATGGTTGGCTCCTACGGACACGTTGTTGGTATAATTGACGGCGACACCAGGATTACCAGCAGACGTTGCACCACTTGCAGTTGATGGGACAGGTGGTGGACCAGATGAAGGGGAATAACCAAAGTATGACATGGTCCACGAGATTAATTATAAAACTGTCGCGCACACAAAATAGTTCGTACTACTCTAAAAGTAGTTTCTGTTCTAGTGCATATATTGTTCAACCGAAGTCTAAAGTAACGATAAATTATAGGGAATTATAGAGTATATAAAAGAGAAGCACACAACAAAATGTTTTTGAGGTTGGTCTCCTTTTCTAGCTCTGTCCACTTTTTACTTTTTCAATTTATCATCATAATAGTAGGGAAGAAACAATGAGTTAGGCATGTCGTCTTTACTGTTCTATGAAAAATGTATGTAGTACACATGTAGTAGCCGCAGTGTGGTAATTACATTAGTTGATCAAGGTGTTTGATAAAGTGGTAATGATCCAAGTCACTAAAAAGTCGTAAATGTTTATGCACTACAATAAAATGATAACGCTACTACTTTGCTTTGCTGAGAAAATGTAAGGATTGCTGTATTGACCTTCACTCACTTTTCTTGTACTTTGCTTCTCCTACAATTCATTTCACATGTTCCAGTAACAGTTGCTCTTGATGATGATGATTGCAATGCAATTAGTCGGTTACGTGAACTCAACTATTTTTTTTCTTGTCAAATTACCTCTTCTTTGCTTGTTTAACAAGAGCACACGTTGTTTTTCCTGATGAATTTTTTTTCATGAAAAATTCTTTCCGCCGATAAAATGTTATTATTATTGGATCATGCTTTGTTGCATGCACGCCTCACAAAGCCACAATAAAACTGACAAGATTTCTCGTTGCAAGCTTTGTTGATGATGCTTGTTGTGTGTGTCAGTCGGTAAAAAGACTATGAGGCTATGTATATCAGAAACTAGATTACAGTTGGTTGGATCGGGTAGATTGAAGCTTTATAATAAAACACGGGGCACAACAGGAAGAGATTAGGAACGAGTACTTCTACTGGAACCAAAAACCGGAGCAAGTGCTTTTTCTATGTAATAAATTGTAATAATCAAACGAATCAAGTAGCAGCCGCCGCTGAGGAAGGATTCTGCTCTACTCTTGATAAAATATAGTGTTGTTGATGATTGTTTTGTGATTGCACATTTCACTCACAGTCAAATTTTCAGATTATTGCTTAGATTTTCTCCAGATTTAAAGACACAAGTACGTGACTTGATAATACAATGTGATACGATACGATTAAGATGTATATATTTATTTGGAAAATGTTGCAAATTATAAATGTTCAACACTTTGACTGAGTCACTCTTTTTCTCCTTGAAGAAATAAGTATACTAGAGTTTTCAACCGCGAAGAAAACCATAAGGTTTTTTTAAGTGTTCACTTGAGCAGAGATGATGATCATCAAATGAAAAGGCTCTTCTTCTTCTGCTCCTACTTTGATGCACGCACGTTTTCCTCTCTTTTACTCTATAAAAAGCAAAATAATATTACGCTAGGCTCTCAGCAGCACTCACTTTTCGCTTTGGTTTAACTTCAGTTCAGTTTGTGTTTGTTGTTACTTGTTCTTGTTCTCTGACAGACTACTACTACTGAAGCATGATCACCTCAGAGACTATGTAGTAAAATGTAAGTACGAGTTTTTCTTCTGTCTCTGTCTCTCTCTCTCACTTGGGCTCACACAACAGAGTAATATGTAAGTACACACACACTCACATGCTCTTACTTCTTACTAAAACTTTACTTTTGTGATTGTGAGTGGTACGGAGTACGTACACGATCAGTCAGCTCAATTCAGAGTTCTCTCTCTCTCACACAACTAACTCGCAAGTACACACACGGCAAGTCCCACAGAAGCAAACTGTTGGCTATATACTCAGCTCACTTTGCTTTTCATATAAAAACCAAACATGTGTGTATTGGTTAACTTTCAAGGTATACATATCTCTTACCTATTATTGTGCTACTACGGACATACATACATATACATACTTATGTGTAAATACAATATATATGCATATGTGTGAGAGTCCCTATTTTATGTGCTTTTCTATTGTATCTCTGATGCTGCCTCTCCCTCTCTGTCCATGTGCGAGTTTCACAAGAGTAGTGGACCTCTCATGATATTTGTTTCATTGCTTTAATGCCAATGAAATGAAGAGAGAGAAAACCGGGTTTACAAGTACATACAATTCACAATACCCATTATAATAATAGCGAAGATGGGACGGGAGTATAATATACTGCTGTGGTGGTGGTGCGGTGTGGCAAATGGTAATAACAGCAACAGTGAGCAAAGTAAGTAATATTCAGTATCAACAGCAAAGCCCATTTACTACCACTCTTACTATTGTGTTGTGTAAATGGACAAAATAATGTACGTTATTTTGCTGTCTCTGTACAAAATGCCTGGCTTTATGATTTTTCCCTTTTTCTCTCCTCACACCAGTTTAGTTCCGTTGAGTCAGTCAGTCAGACGGGAGCATATAGGACGGAGGAGAGTGACGGCGGATCGACGACGGACACATGGGTTTTCTTTCCCATTTACAATGTCTGCATAGTCCCGTTTGAAGGCAGGCAGAAAGAAGTCGCTATGAAAAAGAATGAAATGTGTTGTTACTGTGGTGGTGGTGGCGGTGACTTTATTTTTGGATGATGATGATTTTTATAATGTGTTTATATGTATGCCATATATAAACTAAAATTGCAAACAATTTTTCATGTAGCTACAAATGCTTAGCAAGACCACAAACTAATAATGCTCCACGAGGCTTTGCTGCACGATTTTAGACATGGATTTATTACTGGAGAACAACAGTAGACGTTTTTAACCGTGAAAAACATACCTTTGCATGTTCATCAGGGAATAATAACAGTGATAAAAGTATTTTGTGTATGTTTGTATTTTTTATATACCCAACATTTATTTGTATGTAGAGAAACATGTGCATATTACACATAGTATATTAGATTTATACTACACATCTGCAAATAAAAAGTTTGTTAGCTTTTGCGTAATGCTTTGTTTTCTTGTAGTTTGACTCTCGACGCGAGTCACAAGAGACCATACAATAAATGCAACAGCAACAAATAAGTGAGCCTGTCTCTTGTGATAATGATGGTGATAAGTATAAAGTAAAGTGGTGGTTTTCTCGTAGAACAGCAGCTTAACATGAAACTGGATAAAGAATAAAATATATATATACCTGTAAACATTGCACATGAATAGCATGCATGGCTTAGTTTTTTGCTTTTCCATACACACAAGTAAAAGATTAAGCTTTTTGCTCTTTTCTCTACCCGGTTTCATTGCAATCCTTTACAATTCGTTCGTTCGTGGCAAGTTACTTTTCAAGCAAGCAAAGGCAACAACCGAAAGACCCGAATTCTCTCTCGTAGTACAATATCAGGAGGAAAACAAGTCATATTAAAAGCATAGCATAGTTTTGGTGGTTTGGTAGTGTTGATGATGATTATTGTTATTTTTATGAATGTTATAATGTGCAATATAAGTATACAGGGCATAAGCACATCTTTTGATAGTGTTCAGGTGTAAACTTTCAAGTGGAATCAGTGGTTGGTTCCTCTCTCTCATTTTTTATAATAAAATCATATTAGAATACTTTTTCTGTATACATTTTCTATAAGAGAGCAACAATAGGAATAGCATTAACAAAGGATGAATTGAGAGTGAGATGAGATGAAAAAAGGGAAGAAAATAGAGGAGAAGAAGAGGATGACTGTGTGCAAGTAAGTAGTTTGTAGTCCATGTATTGTGTACTTACCATGTATACTAATGTGCTTACAAGAGAAGAAACAGCGTACACTTTACTTTACTCCGTTTTTTACATGTGCTTAACAAGTTGAACCAGAGAATAGAAAAAGAGCGTGTTGTATAACAGCAGGAGTAGTATCATAAGTAAGTACTTTTGTGTTGGTGTTGTATAACATGAGAAGCATGCAATGATAATGTAATGTAAAAAGGCAAAAGCATATAATATCCAATACAATGCAAGCAAGTGAGTAGTTTGTACTACTACATGTTCTGCGTGTGTACTGGCTCAGCAAAAAAAGGGCTTATCGACTCACTCACTCATTCACACATACAAGAAGAAGAGAAGTATACGCGTTTGGCTTTTGTGTGAGAGTTGAGTTGAGAGAGTGAGTTTTTGTGGAGAAGAGTTGATTGCAGGAGCAGAACGTGAGTGTGGTATACGCTGCCGTGTTGTTGGTGAAGGGAGACGCAATCGCATCTATGGGAGGAAGACCAAGGGGGAACCTCCTTTTTGACCCGATTTGGAACCAATTGGGTGGATCCTTTTCTGGGATTGGATGAGCTCCCCCTTGTTCGTAGTTTGTCTTGGGGCTTGTCCAACATCTTGTCCTATCAGCCATTGGATTATGCTAATCCTTCACAAGACACGATTTCCCTTTTATCCTTAAACATGCTTGTGTGTGTAAAATATGTAGTAAGTAATGCTTGTAATGTGTGTGTGCACTGTGCAGTGCAAGTGAGAAAAAAGACTGAAAAGAGTGATAGATATTTTACAACTTCTTCTTCTCTTTTTTTTCTTTTTACACACTTTTCTTTACTACTTAACTTACTTCTTCGCTTGTCTCTCGTCGTTTTCGTCCTCATCATCATCATCGGGATCATCACACGGAATACAAGAGCTCATACAAATATCTCTTGTGTTCCTACATACAAAACAGCATGCAAAACCAACTTGTACTACACATCTCTCTCTGCTGCTCATCTCATCTCCTCGTGTATATAATATGTATGCTTGCTCGCTTTACTTGCTACATCTGTACGGAATAATATGATGATGTTGATACTGATGATGCGGACAGAAGACAGAACGACTTTTCTGTTCTTCGCGGAAAGAACATGATGCTTCTCTTTCTGCAACTCATTCAAAATCACACACTTACTCTTTTCTCTTGCTCTCTCTCTCTCTTTCCTGCAAAAAGAAACGACGACGAACACACTGACAGACGGCACTTACTTACAGGCATCATGTTTCTCTGTGTATCCTCCTGAGTAAGTAAGTAGCTTGGAGTGCATGTGTTAATGCATAAAAGAACAGAAGGAGATGTTTCTCTGAGAGAGAGAGAGAGGGAAAGATGAACACACACAACTGCAAATAGGATGCTGTTCTATTCTTTCTTTCTTTTATTCTCCTGCTGCTTTAATAATAAAACGAATCAAAAGGAAAACGGCATCATCACCATCACACTCAACATAAAACCAGGAGAAAAGTCGGATCATCACATTATACTACCACCACCCTGCTATCCAGTATTCCGTGCTGTTTGTGTGGTGATGGTGGCAATAATGATGATGATGGTATTACCCTCACTCTTACCATACCACCACCAAATCAAAAGATTTGAAAGAAAAAAAGAATACCATATGCAGTAGCTACAGCAGTAAAGTAGCACTCTAACTTCATATTGCATTGCATTACTTCATCATCATCACACTCTCTTTCATTCAACATCACCGCACCACACACACCGGTTTTTCATCTCTATCCCACAAATAAAAACTCTGATTATTACGATATCACTTATTATGATGATGATGTCCTTTTCTTTTGTAATAATCCATATAAATGGGAGCACAATATCTTTCTTATATTTTTATAACCTATCAAATATATGTATGATTGAATAAAAAAATATATTTCTGTTAACACAAAAAAATGTTCCTTTTATACTTATGCTTTGTTCACTCTTCTGCCTATTATTAGTAAACTATGCATCATACATGTTCATATCAGATAAATGATATAAAAATTCTGTCTTGTTTGTTAAAAATGTGTAATCCGTCAATCATGAATGCATATATGCATGGAACATGTTCAGTGTTATTGTAACAATAATAAAATAAACTCATAAACACAATACAACGCTAATACTAATAACCCTGAAAAAATAGAGAGAAAAAGACTTGCTGACATACACTTTTTATCCATTAATTACCTGTCTATTAACCCTTCTCACCCTTAATCATATTATCAGAAGAAAAAAACAGGAATTAGAGGGAAAAGTAATAAAGTAAAACAAGACAAAAGGGAATTGCTCGCTTTCATGCAATAGGATGCACAATATATGCATTTCAACAAGTACAACATTTAAAAAAATAAAAATTCCTTTTTGTCTTGTAAAGTTAAAGTGTGTAGGTTGTTGGCTAGTAATAAAAAAGGCATTTCATCATATTTTAATATTCCTCTTTCTTATAAGTATGTATGCATGTAGGCTGCGTTTTTATTATGATTATTTTATTATTACTACAAGCCATCGTGTCCCTTTATTAATCGGTCCAACTCTTTTTCATCTTTTTTTCCCTATTGCATTATATATTTTCGTATTAGGCAACGATTTTTTTCTATGCTCAAGATTCGTTTTTATATATATTTACTATAAATTTCTCAAGATTCTTTCGTTCTTATTGTCAAATGGAAATGGAAGAACAAGGGCAATAAAAATGTGATCCTCATTTTTACTACTTTGTTCTTATGTTCTCTCTATCTTGTGTACTTGAGTTGGAGTGCATGTTGAACATGCATTTGGACTATCCATACAGAATACAACAAAAAGCATTGCATAAAAACATATCGTCAAAAGTCAAATAATCTTTTTTATACTCTTCTTCCTTACTCACTTTGACTTAAGAACATGTGTATGCAATCTTGTTTACCAAATTGTGATATGATAATTTTTTGTGGCGATGGTGGTGGTGGTGATGTCTGAAAAATAGCACCTACATAAATATATAAAAGATTATATATTTTTTTCAGCGCATGATTACTTATAAACTTAAGTATACAAGCATGTACTATGATCTTTTATTTTAACAGCATGTCCAGCAAAGTACACATGTAAGAATGCATGCTTTCGTTTAATTGATTTTGATATTAAGCAAGTGTAGTACGAGCACGACTACACGTTTTAACACTGCTTTAATAAATGTACAGATATATAATATGTATAACATGTGCTAATTTTTTGCTCATGCCATGTTCTTTGATAGAAAGAAGAAGAAAAAAAAGTTGAAGAGGGATTTTATTACTTTACTTGCTGCAGTTATAAAAGGAACGGATATTTTTTACGATGATGAAGGTACAAGTACGATTGCTTGTGTGCGTAACAAATTCAGCCAGACGGATGGACGAAACCTCCTCATCGCATCGCCAGAATGTCTGAAAAATTTAATGGAATGAGTAAAATAAGTATTTTTTTTATCAAATCAACGTGCCTTAAAAGCAAACAAGTTTAGGGATAAACTTGCCATGACATGACGGTAAGTGTATTCAAAAAATATTTTTTTATTAATAATAAAATGGAAAAACGATAAATAAATCTGTAATAGTATTCTTTGCTTTCTACATACATCAATGGAGATTTAGTATAGTATATCGTATTGTGTATAGGTATGTATTCTGGGATATGTGTGGATAGAATAGCTAGCGATGAGTAACACGGTTAATCCTTGTAAATCCATTTTTTTTAGAAAGAAGCATATCTTATCAGATACTTGGCCAAGAAGATAGAAATGGCTGATGGAAAATAATTAGTATTCCAAAATCAGAGCACCTCATTATATATTACCACTACAATGTACATTCTGTAATCAGAGTAAACGATACACGATAAAACGTACAAAAAAAGAATGACGAAGAGTCAATAGCATTTTATGGGAAAATGAAAGATATCATTTTAGGTATATAGCTCTATACATACCGTACTTTTATTACTTTGTATTATCATAAGATTAGCACCAAAAAAACAAGGCAAAGAGTAAAGTATGCATACTGAATCATCATAACTTATAACAAAGGGCCTTCACATCATTATCATTAACAATCAACTTATAGCATCTGCCAAAAAAAGAAGCCGTATATTTCTATCATCTGCTATAGTTATAACAGCTATCATTCAAAAAAGTTCATTTCTTATCAGAAAACATTGTAGTTTGGCCAATGTTTCTTTGATTCTAGAAATCCCATTCATTCTCTGTCCTTTCCTTGCTATCTATGATGCTACTTTGGTTTTCGCCTTGATATTTTAATAGTGTGGACGTGGAATTTTGTTGCGAATATTTAAAGAAGCAGTGCTGTTTTTTTGGCAGTTTCCATTGTTGATCTACGTAAATCAAGTGCTGACTTGTCTGTCTGTTATTATGCTTATCTACAGTAGTTTGGAGATATTGCGTACTGCTACTTGAATTTGTTTCGTCAATCCTCCTTCTTCGTTTTGGGGATCCTGTACCATTTTTGTAACTTTTTAGAGAAGCACACTCACTACAGCCATCATTCATTGTCGTTTACACAGATGATGATAATGACAATGTGTACATGCTGCAATCAAGGTCTTGTGAATCTTGTTCTTGTGAGACTTTTAACAATGCAATAAAAAATACGAGACGCCATAAATCATGTATTAATTGTTTTATCATTCAATACTTCAATAAAAAGAGTTTTATTGCTTGTATCGAGTTTTCGTACATTTTCATTCTTACACTTTTGTATACACGCATTTAAATAAACTTGAATTATAAAGAAAGGATTTTTGGTCTTTTTTATTTGTTGGTGTCCTCTAATGTCCTAGCAGTTTTACTACTTCACTTGTCTACAATACAGAATTGGTATATAGGTCGGTAAACGAGGCTCTTGTGTGCTGTCTTCAAATAAATGGTTAACGAGCAAAGCAATTATACGACAACAATGGTGAGTTCAATCCGATATCCAACCAGAACGAATACAATCATGAATATTAAATAAGATAAAATTAATTAACATGCATAATAAATAGATTGCCTTCTTGTATTAAACAGTATTTAAAAGTCATTCAACCTGAGTGGTAAAGTGGTAAAGTAGCTATATTGATTAGCAGAACAAGCCATTCAGGTCGAAAATACAACTCAAGACAAGAGTACCTATAAATAATGCAAATTTTATTCTTTTTTTTCGTGTTCTCACTCAGAAAGAAGTACGTATAGCAGTTAATCACTTTACCTACATTTGTAGTTGCCTTATTGAATTCGATCATACATTAACCGTCCTTCAGTGTTTAATCTACCCTTTTTCATGACGATAATATTTTCAGATTTAATGCATTTTGCGTAGGTATAGAGCATAAAGGCCATGATCACAATGTCGTGTAAGAGTGGTAGCAGAGGCATATCTTAACTAGATTTTATGTATCCTTGTGTTGTACATTTCCCGAAAACAAGATTGCAAAATCTCTCCCAATGGATCATGTCGTCGTTAAGAATATCTTTTACTGCTAACACAGCCACCAACGCAAGAACAGCATGAACATCACACACACATTTCAGTACAAAGCATAATCTCACTGACAATAAGAAATACGGCAAAAAGAAAAATGGCTTATTGCTAGAGTGCACGGGGTTTGTGATGTAGGTATAGGTACATTATTTTGCAAGAAAAAAGAAAGAAAACGACAACCGGAGAGAGCAGGCCAAAGAGAAACGAAAGATGTGTTTGCTCTTTTAGAAGAAGGAGCCGCGCACAGCACGATAGTTCACTCACACCGTGAAGTTAGAGAGTAAAGTTAAGAAGGATGTTTGAGCATGCACGTAATTTAAAACCATTCTTGTTACAGTAAAAATGGAAGACAACCGGATAAAACTACAAATATCAGTTTTCTTCATCTCTGGTACATGGGTAGTAACGGTGGGTAGATGGATTATACGTTTTATTGTATGTAAAACAAATAGGATTCTAGTCACAAGAGTATTTTTTTCAATACTTTCTTGTCTTTCTTTCATTGTTCAATATCGGAAAACATTTCCCATCATTATTTCTACCAGGGAATAGGATATAGAAAGTTATAGGAAAACTTGCTGTCCTCTTGTCTAGGAAAAATAAGCTTTTTTCTATTGGAACAACGTGAAGATTTGTAACATTCTCATTGCTTTTGGGAGGTGGGTAGAGAGGCAAAGAGTGAGTGAGGTAGTTTCTCTCTCTACAGGAAAAATTCAAGAGATGGGAAAGCGTTTGTACAAGTAAAAATAAATGGTGGAAGAGAAAAAACCGAGTATGTTCGTATTATGCCCGAAAGATACAAAATGATGAGGCAAAACATACCGAATACCGACCATGTCGACGGGAAGAGGGAAAAAAGAAGCATTGGGCAAGTTTTATACTACGAATTTCTCCAGTCACGTTTCTCCTGTGTAAAATTTAGAATAAATAGAAATGCTGGTTGCACATTACGCGTATATTCAAAAGTAAAATAATATAATATAAAATGGCCTTATCTTATATCGTATAAAGTTGTCTATGCGCATATCGTTGGATTGATATTGTTCTATGAAGTTTACAAAGCGTGAAGGTAGCATGCATTTTTTTATTATTAAGAATTTAAATTTCAGATAAAATGAGACTTCAAGAGATAATGTTTCATTTGACATAATGATGATCCTCAAAATCACCTACATGATGATTCTTTACAGCACGTGCCTCTCTTTCCACATGGAAATTTCTTTTTCTTAATTCCCTTACCCCCAAAACAAAGTTCAGGCACCGGTGGAGGATTGTAGCATTTTGGTTGGTCCTGGAAAAGTGGAACTAGAATTGAAGGGGAAATTAGTGTATTTGCTTCATCATTTAGCTCTTCATTTAAAAAAGTTAATACTAAGAAAATATGATATTTCTAAATGTCAATTACTAGTGTGATCGATCCTATTTGCGAAAGATGTAAGTGAAGGGAAAAAATCATTAGTTGCATGGCCTACTACCATTAATGGACAGTCTTCAGGATTCAGCTCCCTCCATCTCGTGAAGTTGATCCCACAAATGTTTGGAGGAGTTTGTTCGTCACAACATCCACATGGACAGCGTTTGCCAAGCGGGTCATCGTAATTGAAATTTTTTCTAGGGACCCTCTTCTTGAATCTTCTGGATCCTCCTGAGCATGGATCATCATTGCAGTGACATGAATACGAAAGACTACTAGCGTTTGAAGAAGTACATCTTTTGCTTCCCCCCCGCTGCCAAACAGAGCTAACTTGTCCTGGAAAGTTTGAGTTGGATGTGCATGTGGTTTGATTTCGTGTGCCGAATCCAGGGGTATATGATTTCTGCGTATTGCCTTGTTGCGATCGACCAGTGTTGTTATAGGTTTGCCACGAGCCCATTTGAGATTGTGTATTACCCGTAAAGTTGCTACTCAGAAAGTCACCTCGGGGCGATTGCCACGACTCATTTGTACCTTGAATAGTTATTCCCAGTCTGGTATCTGTTTCAGTACCTCTTGAGAACTGAGTATAACTGGTTGGATATTGCAAATTGGACTGTTGATTGTCACTTATCCATGATTGTTCATTACTGTTAATTGACTGCTGCGTATAACTGGTCGGATATTGTTGGTTTGACTGTTGATTGCCACTTATCAATGTTTGTTCGTTGCTGTTTATTGACTGCTGGTTATAACTGGGGAATTGCTGAATCCCATTTGATCCTTGCTCCATGCTGTTTGATGATTGCTGGAAACCAATTAAAGGCTGCATACCGTTTGATGACTCTTGGAGACCATTTAATGGCTGCTGACTTTCATTGGGGAATTGCTGGCTATCATTGGGGAATTGTTGACTATCATTGGAAAATTGTTGACTATCATTGGGAAATTGTTGACTATCATTGGGAAATTGCTGGCTATCATTGGGAAATCGCTGGCTATCAGCGGGAAATTGCTGGCTATCAGCGGGAAATCGCTGGCTATCACCGGGAAATTGCTGGCTATCACCGGGAAATCGCAGGCTATCACCGGGGAATTGCTGGCTATCACCGGGAAATCGCTGGCTATCACCGGGAAATTGCTGGCTATCAGCGGGAAATCGCTGGCTATCAGCGGGAAATCGCTGGCTATCAGCGGGAAATCGCTGGCTATCAGCGGGAAATCGCTGGCTATCACCGGGAAATCGCTGGCTATCAGCGGGAAATTGCTGGCTATCACCGGGAAATCGCTGGCTATCAGCGGGAAATTGCTGTCTATCACCGGAAAATTGCTGATTACCATTGGAAAATTGTTGACTACCATTGGAAAGTTGTTGACTATCATTGGGAAATTGCTGATTACCATTGGGAAATTGCTGATTACTATTGGGAAATTGCTGGAAACCATTTGATAACTGCTGATTATCAAAAGGGAATGGCTGGAAACCATTTGTTGATTGCTGATTGTCATTCGGTAATTGCTGATTTTGGTTTGATAATCCGTGGGTACCATTCCATGATGTTTGGGCGCCACTATTAGACTGCTGAAAATCCTTATCATACATGCGACTCCTATCTTGTGTTATTTCTGAGGGCATGCCCGAAGGATAATTTGATGGTTTTCCAATATTATAATTTATATTCTCAAATTCACCTCGTATTTCCTGTTCGGTACGTGATGTTATAGCTGATTCCGCATTTCGATATCCTCCTCCCATTTCACTCGAAGATGGCTCATCCCTGCTTCCCCTTCGACTATAATCTGCATTTGGGGGTTCTTCGCCTCCAGTCCCTTGCGAAATTTGTCTAGACATATTCATTGTCTGTTGGGCAGTAGCAGACGATGTGTTCATCATGTAACCTTCAGATTTTTCCATATCTCTGAAGGCACTTCCGGTAGGGTTTCCCGAAGGACTTGCTCGGTCATCCATGTATTCATTTCCTTCCAAATTTGCTGTATTGCGGGTGTTCTGAGCTGAACTCCAGTTTGTCCCTGGTGCTGGTCCACCTTCAAGTGGTTGAAATTGGGTTGGATCATTGGATATAGTTGAGAACGCATAGTCAGTGGTTGTCCCATCGTTTCTGGTGCTGTTGGGTGAGTTCGTTTGGGCGCCTGAATTTTTACGGGAATTTTGCTGCGACATTTATGCATAAAACTTTGTACTAAACCGGAAATTTTTAGATGGTACATCCTATTTGCTTAAAGATTTTTACTTATAATTAATTATTTCAAATCATATATGGCTAAGTAAGTATTAAAATTGTCCGAGAAAGTGTAATTTAACAGTGGCCGATAAAAGATTTGCTATAGCGAAAAGTAATTTCATGAATTAGTAGTTCAATGTAAAATTAAAACATTGCCAGTTCGTTGTTGTACACGAAATGATACATTGTACTTTTGCATTTCACAGGTCGACTAGGGATTGAGGGATAGTATTCAGTTACACTGTGAAATATAATTAAGTAAAAAATATACATACCTAGTTTTTAGCATCTAAAACCTCTTGAAAGCCAAGCCAATTTTGCTCGCGTTCTTTGATTGAAACCTGATCTAACTGAACCTCATTGAAGATTTGTATCAGTGCAAAAAAAAAAACCATAGTCAACAGTAAATCTATTTTTATGTAAGATGTTTTTGCAAAAAGATAATGGCTACAATTTTTGCAAAGTAGTGAAGCGAGACACATTAAAATGCAGACAAATGCGTGAGGCATGTTCCTTTGAGTAATTGGTGAACACGCCTCATTGTATCGGATACATTTACATGCTAACAGACAAGCATAAAAATATGAAATTACACTATTGATAATATTTTTATAGCATTGATAAACATTCGTTTTACGATGTTTCATGTATCACGTATCACTCTGCCCTCAAGTTATGATTGGTTTTTACAAAAGAACATCTAAAGCCACACACCACTATCACCTTCAAGTATTGAAGTTATAAGTTAAAATGCATTCCTAATCTACATAAAATATCTGTGTTGGTGTAGGCCCAAAGAAGCAGGAGTAGTGCAGTTCAGTGTGGAAGTAATTTATTTATGACCGTCTTAAAAAAAAGTGATAAAAGCTCAATCACCTTTTTCCATCCTTCAGTAATAAATGCTTACAATCTTCTCATCCTCTATTGCTTTTGTTACTGTTTCCACTGCACATCATAAATCAATTATTACTTCGCTTAAGACGTGTTAATTAGCTCATTAATTTGCTACTGCCATTATCCTCCCGCATTGAATGGGTAATTATCATTTTGTGCCGCTGCTGAGCTGATGAGAAAAAAACGGTACTATTAATTCCGTTTCAATGCGTCTTTTCTTATCCACTTTTTGTCTGTATTTTGAAATGAGACATGAAACACATAAAAATATTATGCATTCATTTTTATGATCATGATTGCTAAATGCTTTTAAGTGAGTAATAATTACCAATAAAAATGAGGAATTCAATTGAATTAAAGGAGCAAAAGAATTCCACGTGTGTTTATTATTACAATAGTGTGCATTTTTATACAGTTATTATGTTAAGTAGTCTATTTCACATACTTATTTTTTTATTTATCTATTTTTTAAATAAATTTTTTCATCCATAATTCAGTGCAGAAATATTCAGCAAGCAAGTTGAATGTAGAAACGTAGTCGTTTTTATTTTCAGACAAAAAAGACAGGATAAAGTTAAAGCTTTCAACAGGCTATTCATTAATTTTTATGGCCTTATTAGTCGAATTTCCTCGTCTCGTTGACTCATGAACATGATCACCATCTCAGAATGAGTATCATTTCAAGAAAACGCACACAGGCACACATTTATGTGCATATGCCTACTCACGGTAGGATAGATAACATCCATGCATGCTTGATTATGATGATCCATATTTATACACAGTCACAGTTCAACCCTTTTTACACCTCTCAACTGCATAATGATATGATATTATGCAGTTTAGAGCAAAAGTGGTGTTCCTCTGTCGAGTATACATATCAACATATTCATCATAAAACTCATTCCCATTTATTACTGCAGTGTTGATTTTTCTTCTTTTTCTGTCTGCTGCCGATCCATATCAGAGCAGGATTTTAATGTGCGAAAATCCATTAAACTTGAAGATATATTATGGCATTTTTCTCTTGAGGAATCATCACCATCAGCAGAAATAATCGCATATATTGTAATGCACATAGCTACAGGGCTTAGTTAAAGGCATTGTTACATACTGCGCCCAAGTCAGGGTTAAAATTGATGCGATAACAGGAGCAACATCCAAAAAATAAATAGAAATAATTTATTTTCGCACACATTACAAATTCAAACGGCTACAAGAACTTAACATAATATATAAATTATATCAGAATAAATAATATTATCGCATAATTATTATTATTATTCTTAACATAAATAGTTGTAAAGGATTATCGTTTAGTACAGCGCAGCGGGATTACGCATGTAGGTAAGGTAAATATAATAAAAATAATGAGAAAAGAACAAAATATCTTATTCAAGAACGTAAAAAAATGCTACGAAAACTATTTTCGCTATAGAATGTTCTTGGCAATTATTTTTAAACCTTGCGTACCTTGATCGCTCGTTGTCGATGATAAAGTTGATAAATAAATTAGCTTTAAAGATTACACCTCAATGAAGCAACAGCTGAAAAAGTAGGCATACTTTCAAATAAACTTCCTTTCAAGACTGCAGCTTATCATTTTGCAATAAAGCTTAAATGATGACGAGACGATTTACAATGAAAAGAACGTGCTTCCCTATTTTTTTGGGATGGTGGGCAAATTTGCCTGGTAAATTGTTTAAAATTTCTATAGATAATTATGTAAAAAGGGCAAACAGGTGAAATTTAGCATTTGGATATGCACCAGAAGGAGAAACGTGTGAGCGGTGGAGTAATGAAATGATTATATTTTTTACGCGCTCATTTGCTTCATGTCGTCCATCACACGGATATTCCCCGTTTTGTAAGAGAAAAAAAAAATGTAAATGTATGTGCAGTACGTAAGCACTTGAAAAATTCACCAAATGGATGATGAGATAACAGGTATCCAGAAAAAAAAATTGATAAAATGATGATAATTTACTAGTGGGTGTACAGAAACAAATGTTCCTTTGCCACCAGCTCCTTTTCCTTGTTTGATATAATGAAGCAATTTTCCACACATTTTTTTGCACGGAAAGCTATTGCAGAATTATACATACATATACATAGTATATTTAAGTAAATTACTTTGCTACACTTTAGATTATTCACGTCATGATAATATATTATCCCATTTAATTTAATTTTTTTATCCGCAAAACTACAGCAGAAGTTTTTCATTTTTTTCTCCTCTCTCGCACGAATGATCTCTCTTGTCTATCATTCCTTTTCATTATTTATGCGATGATGTGTATTCCAATTTGCACACACGCTTCTCTCGTCATCCATCCCGAAATTGCTTCGAGCCATGTAGCGATTGAGGTTGTATGGTGGGGATTTTTTTCTTCTCACTGTAGATCTTGTTTTATTTCCTCTTTTTTGTAATATCATTTTATTAATAAAGTGATATAATAATCATGAGTATGTCATTATTTTTTCACTTTGAAACTGCTACTGGTATTTTTTCTTTCATTCGTATCCTTCTTTAACTTACCTTATCTTGATTGTAGGAATAAATAAATTATACTTTTACTCAAGGAAAACGATATTCTCTTGAGAGGTACGTACTTAAACTTATGTGATCTGTCTTCGTCTAACCATTTAATTCACATAAATTAATATTATCAATCTGCCTGCATAAAATGCTTAAATTTTATCATATAATCATTATTTAAAAGAGGGGGTTCATAATTGGCAAGTATATTGCATAACGAGGAGAAAGATAACTTGTCATGGAACAATTAATAACAATGCAAAGGACATTGTAAAAATATATAATTGCTTTCATCTTCAGGTCATATAATATCACGGTAAGTCTTATTGTCAGCAAAGATAACTTACACCACACATTCTGCACTTATAATTGAAACAAAGTATAACAATCATAGTAGCAAATTATGCAAGATATTTTGGGAAATTTGTGGAGCCAACAGCATTGAAATGTTTTATTTATAAAGCAGCATAGCAAATATGTTTTTTTTAGAAAAACAGTCGCTGTCTTGTAGAGAGAAGCAGTTTAATGTAATAATTCCGTGGACAGTAAAATGTTTTGTTTAACTAGCTAATTAGCTCAAATTGCTGTTGGCCATGTCATCATCATGTCATGTCGTAAAAGCTGATATGTTGTACATAAGTAGTGGTAAAACAAACGCAGAGGGCTCGTCTCATAGTCATATTACGATTTTCTGACAAGGCACAAGGCTTGCATACCAGCAGCATACTAGTGCAGCAAAATTTCATACAAAACATGTACAACAAAAAAAACACAACAGGCAGACTCGGTAATTTTATTAGTGGTTTTCTGCTCTTTTCTGTCAGTGTCAGTCAATGTTTACTTCTTTTCTACTGTTTTGTTTTGTGTGTGATGTGATAATAATATTGCCCCGACACGGCTGGTTTTCTGGTTTGCTCAGAAAATTAAGCAAACAATAAAGATACATAATACATAAGTAAACCCATGACCATGTCCATTGTCGTGTTGGATTGTGTAGAATACTATGTAGGTATTTTAGTGTGCTGCAAGTCAAGTCAATAGCTATTATCATTATTACATGACTTTATTATATGAACATGACAGTGGGAAAATCCCTGGAATCTTTCGTAAACGAGAAGAGAGCATATATACCAAAGTAGTGAAATATTTTCATGGTATCTTTGCATTGTATTGTATGAAAGACACATTTGTGTGCATAAATACGAACAAACCACTTGAATTATAAGATATTAAATAGTATGGCACGAAACACGATATCATACTTTTTTACCAAGGTCAGCAAAGGAATGAGTTATCATTGAAAATAGCTATTATAACAGCCTTAGAGGAATTCTACATTATTATTATATCATGTAACACTATTTGTTAATCACGATGATAGGGATCAGACAAAGTTTGTAGTTTTGAAGAGGAATATTAAAGAGTAATTTCATCGAAATACTTGAGAAATATGCTGAAATTTTGATGATGGGACCATGTACCGAGAATATTAAAACTGATAGGAGGGTAAAATAATATACACGAGATTAGTTGATAACTTTATTAAATAATTTGAGTAGACAGGTTTCGTAGGGTAAAATCATCTAAAATGAACAGGTATTTTACCATAACCCTTTTGCATTAATACCTACCGATAGCCCCATTTTTGTATATTGATTTTACATTTTTGATAGCTGTACGAAATATTGTTTGTAATCAAACTGATAGAATTAGAGTTTTTGCAGAATGTGGGCAATTGGGCATTTTCCAATTATCGTTTTCAGGTGAAGATGCATGCATATATATATCGTTTCTACTAATTTACATGTATGACCAGAATAAATCGTTTGTTTGTAAAATTATGACTACATTTTTTTACTAGTACACATTTTGCAATATAGTATCAGCAGTTTAATAAAGATAAAAACTGAGCAATATTGTTCAAGGTCAGAGGAAGAAATAAATTTAAGAAAAAAATCTGATGAGTAGAAGGAGGTTATGTAACTGATAAGCGAAACTTAATTTAGTAAAAAATCACACAATAAAAATAAACCTGAAGAGTCTCCTTGTACTTCACACCTTTCCTCATTTAGCACCATTTTTTACAAAAAAAAAGTAAACCAGCCTTTATTTATTTTCTTAATGATATAAATTATTATGATAAAATTAATGAGATTAACAGCGAAATTAATGATCGTACACAAAGGGAAAAATAAACAAAATATTACAATACATTATTTAGCTTGAGAAAAATATACAATATACACACAAATAGTGCATGCATATGCAACAATTTGATATTTATAAATACATTCATACATTCTTAAATATATGCATAGTTTGCAGGAAGTTATTATTGGCAAAACGAGAGTTGTGCGTACGACCAGCCGCCGTCACGTCTCGTGGGAAAATAAAGACATTTTCTTATGCCGTTTTCTTTGAATGTTGAATACGTAGGCATACTTATGATTTGAAGCAAGTAAAGTAGTTGCAGTTTTCGTTTTTTTACTGTGCTAGCACAAATTATGACTTTTTATTCCAGTAGATGGGAATAACACAGAATATGTTATACATTATTGCAGCAAACTGAAATAAATAAGCTAAGGAAATGATAAAACCCTATCACAAGCTTTTTATAAGTATACACATTGCAATATTTATATCTACATACATACTTGTCTGGAACCATAAATGTAGTTTTTTTTCTCGTTTTATGAATGCTATTTAGATAAGTAGCTACTCAGCAAAATCGTGGATCGTGTTTTTTTGCTTGTATACATGAATTTTTCGATCTTTTACGAAGAAATAATGTAGAAAATATCAAACATTGAAGAAAAGTGTGCGTAAGTATTTTTATGCGGTGGTTTTGTAAACAAGAAATTTTTATTTGTTTAGCATGTCTGCAATATCAACGTATTGATGTTTGAAAATAGCACAAAATTGTTAGAAATAGGAAGCTTGAGTTGATCATCATCATTTTCAGATGGGTTTTTGGATTGATTTTGAGAGAAATAAAAGAAAAGGGTTGACATATCAGGTTGTTTTACTTCTGTATTTTTCAGATATTGCTTCAAAATCAAAATCTGATGGTTTAAGCTGAGCTACTGATGCGAGAGATGAGATTTTCCCCGAAATCCTTTTACTCTATGTACTCTACTGAAACAACGTAATACAAGAGAAAAACCAGAAACAAACAAGCTTGTTCTATAGTAGTTACCCGATAGCATTAAGAATGAAACGATAAAAGCTGTTGTTGTCGTTGTTGCTGTTAAAATGACGGTGACAATGTAGTAATATTACTAACGGCTGTTGCGTGTGTACAGCCATATGTATTGTAGATCAGCAGTATGCTTCCCGTCTTAGATGCATTTTGTACGACCAAATCCAGCCGAGATCCGAAATTCTAGGAAAAACTTCCAGATTGTATGCCGCTGCTTTCACTCATCATCACCATTGCCATGCTTCAATAAGCACTTTTCTCCGGTTCATATAAAGTTATTTCTGTGAATCACTTATTTCCTCTTTCTCATTTTCTGTTCTTCATGCCTCCTCTTCAGTGTTTCTCACGCTTTCTCAGTAAATATACTATATAACGCTTATAAAAACACGTTATATCCTCTATCGTTTAATACATTATATGTATGCACTTCAAATATTTTCGTGGGCCGTAGACGCGTACAAAATGAGAGAGCGGTTTATTACAATACAAAGTTTGCTTTCACAGATTCCCTGTCTCTCCCTTTTCACTATTTTTTTCTCACCAGCCGTGTGTGTACCACCACCGTCATCGAGCCACGTAAGTACATTTCATTATTCAATTCAGTATACACACTTCTCTCCCTTTCCCCTCACTCGCACTCTTCACAACTTTATCATTGACTTTTCCCTTTTTGTGTGCAATATTGTCTCTTCATTTTCCAGTCATTCCCTTTCCCACCACTTCCATCGTCATCATCAAGATTGCTTTCATTCTGATGCATCTCACTTACGTTTTACTTCACTTTCCCTTCTCCCGCCGTACGTGTCTAGTGACGGGGTCCACATTATTATTATGCGGTGGAAAGTGCAGCGGTGGTTCTAGTCTGGTGACGACGATGACGTTGATGATGATGATATTATGCCAGCAGTGGTGATGGTGGTGACGGTGGCAGTGGGTGTGTATAAAATACGATGAATCTACTTATTCTATTAGTATAATGCTTAAATAAAAGAAGAGAGATCATATAAGACGAAAAGGGAGTAAAAAGAGGGCTAAAAACGCAGTGGCAGAGTTGGGTTTTGCTGGAACGCGTATTTTTTTATGTGGGATGCAATCTGCTTAACCTGCAGAAAGTTTACGACATCATTTTCAGTTTTACTAAGTTACGCAGCAGAAAAGGATTCCCCCACATATTCTACTCTTCCCTCATGCAAGATGAAAAAAAGTTTTATTTTCAACTGTGTGAAAACAGAGCAACAGCACAAGACCACACCACTATTTCAGTACCATCATTACCGCCGGGATCAAGCTAGCACTTGCTTGCTAGAAGTGCATCTTTTGTAAATAAAGACTGCATATAATGCTCAGATGCACATGTATAGGTATGCACTCTATATTTTCATCTCATATAATAATAATATCATCATCAACAGGAGTACTAATGCAAAAAGCAAAGCAATATAAAGGAGAAATATCAATATCACTTTCAGTTTTGTTCCATGAACATTTTTTCCTTGCTATTTTCCTGGCAGAAAGACAGAGAAGGAGGGAAACTTTGGCGTGGGGAAAGTATTTCAAAAGGAGAATAAGTGGTTAAGAATGGAATCAGAGAGGGGAAGATTTTTTTTAGGAGTTTCATATCCGTATTTTTAGACATTCAAAAGTGCATCAGCTTAGCATTTTAACTTGCTTTTTGATGGAAATAAGAGTTAAGTCAAGCAAAGCAAACTGGAAAAGATTCACGTGGTATTAAAGAGAGATAAATTGTAGACATTTTAGATATTTGAGGGGAGCCATAATATAAACTAAAAAGGTATCGTAAAAGGTACTCGATCAAATGCAAACAGAAGTGACGATGCAATGTCAAACTTCAGTGAAAGTTGCATAATCTGAAATACATATATTTCCTTGCATATATTTAAATATAAAGATAAAACTAAAATTTAAATACAAATGACCCATCTAATTAATTAAATAAAGTAGTATGCCGTATCGCACAAATGATTTTTATGTTTATTAAATCCATGTATCGTTATTTTAATATTTTTAAAAACGCATACACAACCATTTCATACATGACTTGACTTTGCAGGAAGACATCAAACCCATGATTCCCATGCGCAAAGTATTTCTCAATTTGTACTCTATCTAGAATATGGTACATATACGCTTAGGTGAGCTTGTACTACAACTAGGTACATGAATTCACTCGAAAAAATATGTCTTCAATTTTTTTCATGTTGTAAGCAATCAAGAAAGACATGAGTATTATGATAGGTAATTGTGCTGAAAATGCGAAATCAAATTATACTCACTTTGTTCCTCAGCAATGGCGAAAAGCAATAATTTAACAGAAAACATGGAATGGTGCAGCAGGAAATATTATTTATGAGTCTTTATGTTACATTTACAATGGGGCGCAATAATATAATAACAGTACAAAAAATATCATCTGAATGTCTACCTTCAGATCTTTCTAGTTATACACACTTTTTTTACCATTCAAATTTTCTTTTATATTACTTCGCTTCATTAATAATACCTCGTATCTTACAAGCGTTTATACTGTTGTAATATTTTTTTTGGGGAAGTACAGCAAATACACGAAACACAATCCAAATCTTGTAAAAAAATAACTGTGGAATGGGGCATTAAACAAAACTAGAAAGCAATATAATATGCCATTATTTCGGTTTTTGTGAGCAGTCTCGTTGCATATGAAAACATTCTACATATATTCAACATTTAAGTTATAAATACGAAAAACCCTTTTACCTTGACTATTTGTTGAAAAACTCAACCATTGAATGTATAATAAATATATGTACATTCAATTCGCATTTTCGTATTCTCCCCAAATTTCCTCTAAAAATTTAATATTTCATTCTATGCAAAAATGTTTCGATCAGTCTTTTAGTAAATCCAAATCCTTTTCCACCAGAAATCCCCAATTCCCGTCGTTTTCCGTAAGTAAGGTAGTCAAATGAAATTCGCGTTTTTTGTTAGGATTTGTGTAATTTTTAAGTGATACATACATAAATACGTACATGCGTGTATTGTTTCGGTTGTGGGGTAGTATTCCTTTCGTTTATTAATAAAAATAAAATGTACAAATACCAGAAGGTTAAAAAATACCGCTTTTTGCTTAGCCTCTCACTATGCTCATATACCTGTAACCTCCCTCCCTTTCTCTTCTCTCTGGCTTTTGGCTTTAATTCTTAAATGCCATGTTTAATTCATTTTAAGAGTAATGTCAGTTTACTCACATTTCATGCCTCCTCTCTCCGCCATATAAGTACACATGCGTAATAGACACCCGACAATATAAAAACTTCAAAGAGATTCAGGTTACCCTCATCATCATCATTTTTTAGTTATTTTCTACTTTATTTCGTCATCATTTTTGGGAATGAGCATTAAATGTCATTAGAAAACAAGTCGCTCATTTTTCTGGCCTTTTACCGCGTCTTGCGCTCTCAGCTCACTCATCTTCTAACAGAGCACCACTTTTGACTAGTTGAGACTTTAATGCTTCGCTTGCTCTCTTTTTTACCCTTTTTTGGCTTTATATTATTATTATTTAAGTAGACTGAGTAATGCACTGTTTTGATCTGTCTGAGAATTTACTTGTTTTATGCATCATTGTCTCTCAACAGTATACAGCTCAAAAGAGAGGCGGAAAAGAGAGAGAGAGAGAGATGCACACATTACACATTCTTCTTTAAATTTACAATGGGATCATCGTAATCATCATCTTTGAGTCGTCGCCTCCGTCACCAAAAATGAATACAAGCAGCAGATCAGCAATAGATGTACATAATACCTCCGATTCTCTAACTTTTGTTTGAGAATGTGTTGTAAAACAAAAGAAATGCTCAGATGGTTGGAGTAATTAAACAAGTCGTAAATTCAAAACTAAATGAATTCCCAGCTCCCCCCATTTCATGTCCCTTTTAGAACTCTATGACTGAAGGAGAGAGGGAGAGAGAAATATACAGCATGCTTGAGGAGGAGTAAAAACGTGGCGTTGATGACGACGACGACGAGAACGATGATGATGGTCGTGATCATGATGATTATGCAAGTATTTAAGATTACTGCTGGTGTATTTATTATTTATGTTGAAGTAAAAAACATGAGCTTTCGCATTAGAATCGAAATAATAACACCCAAAATATAAAAACTTTTAAGGGTATTATTATTTCAACTGTTTAAAAGTAAGTGCTAACAGCGCAGCGTGTGCATTATCTTAACAAAGAGCATTACCATTTTATTTGAATCCCTTCTGGGGCAACTTGTACATATTTCAAGAAAGAGAAAAAAAATCTTATTATTTTCTACGAGTATGAATGTCTAATTCTACCTAGATATTATCCCTATTATTATGATTATGTGTCATTATTATTATTACAATTTGTGTGTCTTGTGCTATTTCAGTTTTTAATGGTGGGTGCGCTACAATTATAAACAATAACCAGGTAAAGTGATGACTGTGATGATGACAGACTTGTAAAATTCATCCACATTTTCTCCAAGCTATCATCATCACATCACACACAGTCATCATCTGAAAAAAAAATATGCAGCATTTTATCAACATAACTAATACTTTTCTATACTCATTCCATTTCCACTGTAAATGCTCCTCCTCTTTAACTTTCGTCGCCTAAGATGATGAGATGCTATTTTATTTACTCTTTTATTTTTTATAAGCCACAACGACTACCACTTTTCTGACTACTCCTTTTTTTTTCTTCAAAAATAATGATGATTTTCCATTTCATCACGTACTGTAATAAATCACATGGGAGGAAAAAAGTGCAGGCAGGAGTGCACAAGCAAAATATATTATTCTGGCAGCGAGCCCTCAAAAACAAACAAAAATCACTGCTCGTCTTCGTTTTTCTGTGAACATGATAATAGTTGTTGTAGTCAAGTGGTAGCATCTCCTCAGCATATTATAGTAGTTTTTTCAGTTTTTTTCTTGAATCGACATGAATTCTTTCGAAACCAGATTTGCGCACATCACCATCGTCACCAGCCATCACTGCCGCCGCTGCCGCCATCGTTTTGTACATATTTTTTAATCAATTTTATTTGCTCAGGTACGTATAAGAAGACATGTCAAAATTGTTTTCGGGCTTGTCTTTTGAACTGTTCAAGTGAACTCTTTTTTTTATACTTCTTGTGTTGTACTTGGATTATTATTATTGCTCCTCAGAAGAAAAAAAAACTACATTTTTAGTACATGAACTTGTTACTATACTTTATTATACTTTTTCCAAACAGTGACAAAAAATAATTTCAAGAGACTAGAATACGGAATTTATTTTATGTTCTCTCGGAATTAAAAATTTTCACCCGTCGTGTCTCTTTTTTTGCTACCACATTTCATTTAAAAAACCAAGGTAAAAATCTGTTCTCGATGAGCACAGATAAAAAAAGTACATTCCCCAGCAATCATGATGAGTCGAGGGCAAGGGAGAAGTTGAAAATGACAAAAGTTTAAAACTTCCTCAGTCCGACCCGACGTTTTTATATTTTTTTGAGAAGACGCGGATAAAAGTTTCATTCTGCCAAAAGCACTATTAGAAATGTAGCAAAAGTCTTCATCTCATCGTCTTCGTCGAAGTCTTTGCCAGTTAAACTTAAAGAGACAAATCCTCATTAGCAAGTTAGTATAGAGGTCCCCAGAGAGTAACCCAGAGTTTTTCAGTTTTACTACATAACTAATGCATAAACATCAGCAAAGTATCAACAGCAGCAGCGGTTGTAGCAGATGAGCTCTGTCTCTGATGAGGTAATAGTAAGTTAAGTTAAAAGTAACATACGCATACAAGCATGTAGATGTGTGTGCAAGCAGTTGGGCTAAAAGGGTGAACAAAGAAAATTGTGAAATTCATTAGGATGACAGTAGCAAATGGTTTGCTTGTATGGCCTTCTTGTGCCTACTGAAAAATATTATAATATATGCATCTATAAATATGCATGCTTTCCTTTTTTTACTAGTCACCACGCTTCTTCTTCTCTTATTTTCCCTTCGTCCCATTTTACATACTTTTGGTTTAATATGAATGAACTGGAAGGAATTTTCAAAGAAGAGTTTACTGATTACAATGACATGGCGGTGTTGCACTACACACAGCATCTAGCTACTGTACCATGTACTATGGTGCAGTACAATTAATTAAAATCTCTGTGAAGTATCCACAAAATATTCTGTTTTACTCTGTTGGCTTGTTGTATCTTTCTCATTTTTTATAACTTTTTTTCTCTTTGGCTCTACTCCTCTGGAATGGTACAACAACATGCTCATTTACAAGAGCTCTATCACTAACTTTAACAACGTACAACACAGAAAAGCAAATTATAATTGAAACAGAAACACTTTTGTATAGTCAAAAAAGAAAGGATTATAGTTTGGTTGTTTTCCGTTCTGATACTCATTCTACATATATGCTACATATATCGCAAGATGTAATAGTGAATCAGTTTGAAATAATGGCCCATTAGTTCCGATTAGCATTCCTATTTTTATTTTGCCAAAATCTTTCTACTTTTTGTTGCGTACTTGAAGAGAGAAAGAACAGAACACACCAGACCAATTCATTTATAAAATGTAAAAAATGAGTACGAGAGATTGTAACCTACTACAAGTTATGTACACTGTAGATGCCTCATCAAATACAAAACTTAAACTTGTAGCAATCCTGTCGCAATTTGTACATTGACAAAAATTACATGCCCATCGTGCATTCTATCCTGTGCGA
>JAQIWN010000526.1:0-31593 GCA_034699025.1 Entomobrya cf. arborea Gr-Col-00668 | reverse complement strand
ATATTTAAATCTTGTTGCAGCGAAACTATGTAATGTATGCATTGTTATATAATGTAGCAACCACACACACACACACGCTGATGACGCGAAGAAGAGGCTATCATCTTTACCAATTGTGTTCATTTTATTTGATCTGCTATCAACTGACAAGATTTTGACAATCTAAAATCCTACTCTCATGCAATAATTATTACCTAGACAGACAGCAGAGTATATGTTACGTTTTTTACGACTCTACGCTTAAAACATCTTTGGTCATTCAGCGTTTTGGATAAGCGAATAATCTAGGATCTTAGCATCTTGCATAACAATTGAACAAAGGCTTTTAGTCCATTCCTAACAATCAGCAATAATGATATATCTAAGCTGACTAGATAAAGTGCCATCAAAATGAGAACACTTGCAATGTCACATACGATTTTATTCAATAGTCCATCCCCAACACTATCGTTTAAGTATACCGGTAATTGCATCTCGTATTATAAACCCATTTCCCGTCCTTTTAACGTCAATTTCTGTGGTGGATAATATTTCTCATCGATGGTTTCAAAATTTTTATTCAAATAAACGTCGAATTTTTAAAACTCTATAATTCATGGTTTTACGTACCTTCTTCTGCATCCATCATTTCAACATCCTCGGAAGCATTGTTCTTTTCAAGTTCCTTTTGAGCTCGGGCAATCTTCTTTTCTATGCAGCAATTCAGCATCTGCAGCTTCTGGTTTAGAAGACAGGAGCTTGAGTTGGGAGCACCACGCTCCAAACTAAGAACAATATAGAAATTCAAATACATGAGTAATTGTTAATCATATGATACCATATATTGCATTTTGTAAGATTAATGATTCACAGCACGTCCTCAATTAAAATAGTGTAAACATGGCAGTTTAGGGCATAACTCAATAAATTTGAGATCAATAAACGATTGATTTGATAATCACATAGTTTAGTATCCGTCCACACACACTACCAATTTAAGGAATTGATCTGCTGTTGATTTTGTCATAAATTTTAGTAAAAACAAAAAAGGCATGCGGGCGGGCAGAATACCAAGTGCCAAGCGTGTGAGTGATCAACAAGTGTGTAGTAAAGAATATTAATGGGAAAATAACAATAAAACCTGGCAAAATTGATTTATGTCCCTGAGCACAAAAAAAAATCATCATACATATCACATCCATCTATCCAATCTAAACAAATTCATTGAAACTGATCAAGAGCATTTTATTTTGTATATTACGCAATTACGCACACCCTTAAGACTTACGCTTCAACAAGTTAACGTTGTAATTTCTCAATCATTTTTTCACAAAAGGGAATAGCATTCAGAAACACTTAATTTTCTATTCCCAAATTATGGCTAATACAAAAAATTTAAGCCGCTAGACAAAAAAAGAAACCTGTTTGTTTGTAAAATGGAAGAGCGTTGGTTTGATTTACAAAAAACAAAAAGGTGGCATGCTTCCATTTCTACTGATATTAATTGAAATCAACGAACAAAATAATGCAGTTCACGCAGCATTTGATAACAAGCAAAATGAAAAGGGTTAAATGAAATGAAAAAAAAAAACTTTTTTGCTCTTCAACTTGTTAATCTGTCAACAAGGATGCTGAAGGCAATGAATCGGAACTTGCTAAATATCTTAATTTTTATTGTTTTAACGCACACAAACAGTCGCAGCAATACAAAATGGTTATATTTTCGATGGGGTGATTCGGATTAGCCTGAAATGTCAAAATTTAAAATGTTTGCTGGCTCCATTTTTGAATACCCTTGACTCTCATAATGTACCCTTGTGATTCAACTTACGAAATTCCAAAGTAAAGGGTTAAATTTATTTTGTCACAGAAAATTCTGTACCTACCTAAGCAAATTTGACAATGAACACGAAATTCTATATGTTTTGGCAAACAAAATAAGAAGTGAAGTCCTCTCACAAATCTACATTTTGGTCAAACTTATTGGAATTTGAATTTATTGCACAACACATAACTCTACTAATCCATTAATTAAAAGCTAATCAGTGACTTATATTTATGTATGTACAAATATGCAATAATGTGCTTATCAACTTTTGCCAGTGTCATCAGTCATCAGAGTCAAAATAATTGTGAATTTCATATTATTTAATATTATATCATTCAAAAGGAATTATTACTGATGGACTCAGTCACAGTTAACAATTCGGAATTTATGTGGAAAGAGATGAGTACAAATTAAATGCTTGAATGCCTGTTTTCATTGACCAAATTGAAAGTTTGTTGCAGTGAGTACAGAGGTTATTAAAAATTGATTTAAATGACGCTAAATAATAATAAACACATGCATATGCAACACCAGCAGTGAATCACGGTCACAAAAAGTTTCTCAATAAGCAAGAAAATGTATTATAGGTACGCAATAAATTACACAGGTAAATGAAATCAATGAAATGTCTGAGACCCATTTTTTTCTTACAGAGGGAGACCCAGACAAGTAGCATGAAGACTGAAGACGTGAAGCGATAGTGGGGGAGAGGGAGAATGGAATGGAGATGCATTTTGTATTTCTTGCTGATCAACATTTAAAGTATTTTTTAATGTGACTAAACGAAGAAGGCATTTTATCAACTGGTCCAATACACAACAACCCATTTTCATAATTTAACGGCAATCAATAGCAAGTAAATTGACAACATTTTATTTTGTTTGTCCTATTGATCAACTTATTTCGTACGGTTACAATTCGCTTAATTTGATATGCTTGTGTATAATTTACCGTTGACTCGGACTCGACTGTTGTATAATGATAATAAATTGCTTATGATGTACCTACCTCAAAAATGTATTAAATGTTTTCAATGGCAGAACGATTTACTTGGATGACAATGATGAAATGGAAGTAAAATGACTTGGCATAATTTCATCCTAAATTATTAACCCTTATCAATAAACGTTTTGACAATTTTTAAGGAGATTCGATCACTTTTTGGTCAGAGAATAAGTTATTTTAAAGGAATGCATATTTGCAAATGTACATAAAATGTTTTAAAATAAAAATTTAAATGTTAAAAAATGCTTGAATTTTTTTTATACCAGTGCCCCACCTCTGGGTAATAAAAAGTCCAGTTATGACTTTGATAGTCTCTCTCCCTTTAAAAATTTGGCAAAAAAATATGCATGTTTACAAAAAAGGTGTTAAATAAGACATGATTATGTGATGTGATGTGAGGAGGATGGTAATGATGACTTCACAGTCACAGCATTTTACAACAGCAATTGTCCGATAAATGATGAATAAGCTTGGTAATAGGATAATCATCATCATATCATCAGTATTTAAGCTCATGATAATATTTTCAGTTCTTCTGATGAGGAAACTCCAACTTTTCTTCACCAATAGAAAATCACGCTGTTTCGTTAACTGTAGGAGAAAAGGCAGGAAAAATGTGTTGATTTTCTGCAACTGTATTCCGCATCTCATCATCACATCACCACCCGTAGTTTAAGTGTAAAAATGCTAATAATATTACGCGGGTATAATATGTAATGCAACAAGTAGCGTTGCATTATGAAGATGTACTCGCGATGCACTTTACTTTTGTAAATGTTTCTGAATTTAATCTCTGAATTGAGTGGGACTTGTTGAATGAGAATTCATTTTCAAGAAAAAATTTAAATTGCCAAGTCACCCTTCGTTCATTATAGGCTAACAAGCCAAGAAAAAAGATGATGATGATGATGAAGACGACGATGATACGAAGATCATCAACGCAGTGATGAGTGATGACTGTAAGCAATAATAATTTAAATTGAGTGAAAAGAGTGAACCGTTGCTGCGCTGCAGTGTTGGAATCGTAAAAATAGCAGTAGTATCATCGGTAGGAAAATCGGTGAGTAAAGTTGTTAAAGTAGGTAGCAAAGAAGAGAGCGTTTTTATAGCTTTTTTATGCGGTTTTTTTTATGCTCACGAAGCATTCAATTTAATAAAACAATAATAAAGACGTTTTAATTACTTCTTCGCATGTGATGTGATGTGACTCTACCCAAATTCGACTCTTCAAAGCCAATTACAATATACTTTCTTTGGCATTTTATGGTCCTTCTTGCTATTTAGCCCTTTCTATTTTAACTTAAAACAAAGGACAAGGGGGTATCACGAAAAAAAATAAGGCATAAAGTGCAACAATATAATGTAGATTACTCACATGGTTTCATTTCTTCAAGTCACATCATTTCTTGAATTGGCAAAAAAATATATGGTTTGTGCTCTCTACCATGAACACCATGTGCACTACAAAACTGTAATGCTTTCGAATACCACCAACAGATTTTATTTTCTGTAGAAAAAAAACAAGGCAAGGTAACCCTTCATCGTGTACGTAACTTGAGCAGCGTAACACCTAAACTGTGTAACTATATTACGGGATATCATAAAATAGATAATTTTTGACAAGTTGAATATCGACTGGTATACCTGCTGATTTAGATATTTGTCATTTGAAGTTTGCAATGCAATAATCAGTTTCAGGGTACGGTACCAAAAATATAGCATAGTGACACCACACCACATGGATGCAATGAATTGACTAACAGATATATTCATTGGAATTTTTTTAGAGTACTGCATCGTATCAGTATCAGTGTCACGTAGAACTGTGGAAAAAATTAACGCTTGAAATAATGACCACAACAAAAATAGAGATACCTATAAAATTCAGGTGTCATTTACAAATTTACACTTTATGTCATTCTGTTGCAAGCATGTAAGCAAATATGTCTTACAAACGCGAGAACAACACAACAATTTTATAGAACAATGGAACAAGCTTTTTTTTCTAATGTAGACAACGCACATCTTTAACCGCAACAAGACGACGCGGGATGAGATGACATATTGAGACGCTGAATTTTTAATGCTGCTGCTCATCACCATCATAATAGGTGGTTTTAGACTTTAGAAGCTTTATATCCATTCCATTACCTACCTCTTTCTAGTTAATTTGTTTGAACAAGCAGTAAAATAAGAAGAAACAGTATTCTGCGTATGAAATGAATAAAAATCGGGCCTTGCTATTGTCACCGTTAGGTACCAGCTAAGTTAGCGTCATTAGTGGTGGTGAAAAGTATAATGCTAATCTTAAATCACATTGGGAAGAAGAATAAATGTGTGTTCTTATTTTATGACTTTATTTCTTCTGTAAAAGTAGACCATTGACATAAGTATACAGTGGTTTTTAGATGTAATGAGATTGGGACTATCTTTACCTAATTTTATTTCCGAATTCAACAATAGCACAAGCTGTATTTAAAAGAAAGATTTTTTTAAATACAACTTTAACGTGTATGGTAATTTTTATGGGCTGCTAAGTTTTAGGTGCATCGGAACAGCAAGAGAAACTCGACAACAATGGATAGATTTGGTAGATTACCTAACCGAAACATTTCGGTGGGAAAATCGATTCCAGACAATTTGAAAATACAAAAAAAAATATTCATTTATTTTTGTATGTGTGTAGCTATAAAAACAGAGTACATTATAATCGAATTATGCTTACAGTTACAATGAAAAAGCTAGCGAGGTGAGAGTGCGATGATCAAATTGCAGCAATCTGCAATAAAAATTCATTTTTCTTTGAAGTATTATTGCGTGTAATACAATTGCATTACATCCCGCTATTTTATGGTGGTTTTGATTTATGGATTGATACAATAAAAATACTAAAAGTTACGTCTGTATCTATTATTGAATTGATAACGTAACCTAAAAGAATCATTATCAATAAGTTAAACAGTTTAAGATGAATTCAGGCAAGTTTAAAAGCAAAACATAGAAATAGCGAGCATTTAAAAAACCTATCCATGAGCTGAATGTCGATATAAACTTTTACTACAAAGTCAGCTTTCTTAAACGCAACAAATAACATCGGTTTTCATTTTCTAACGAATGAAAGAACAAACAGATAATGAGTGCCATTTTCGACTGCGAACTAAAAGGCAAACAGAACATTTAAATTACAGACATACAGACGCCAATATAAATAAAAATCATTAAGTCCAAAGTACTTCTGCGAATCGGCATATTATACAAACTCTTTTGAGGTTCATAATCATGTCATATGTATCAAAGTTATATTTTATACTTGCACCAAATCTAAAATCGAACTATCTTTCCATCAGGTGGACTGAAACAACAAATAGGCACTTTGATTTTTTAAAACCCACAAAAGAGAACATTCAAAAAACATCTTTAGCCTGCTTTTATTACATTTTACATTTTTTTCTCCTATGAAATTCAGTAATAGCAGTTGGGTGCCTATTGTTATTTTTCACTCTTCCTTTATAAACTAGTTACCTAACTATTATGTTGTACTACAAACTTTACTTAAAACATAACTCAAAATCCAATAAAAATGCCAACTCAATTGCTCCCCTTCTTCCCTTTACAAAGTATTTATTGAAAATTCATTTCAATCCAATTTTATAGTACCGACACAATGATACATTTATCTACTTTTCTTTTTCTCTTGTAATCTTAGAATTTTTTTTGGGTGCTAGAACTGACAGCAAAGTAGTAAAAGATCCGTTTTATTTCATATTTCTCTAGTTGGCTTCCATTTCTATTTGATAATGAATGATGATGACGATGAAAAATACGATGATTATCATCATTCCCCACAATCATACCAACAATCCGCAAATTGCACCCACGTGAATTGGGGGAAAACATGTATTAAGTTAGTGAAAATGTATAATAAAACGGGGAAGAGGAACACAGACGTGATCTAGCTAATAGAATTTTGATTTGGTAGAGGAATTTCAACTAATATTACATACATTATAGAAGGATACTTCAACACAGGGCCTAAAATTAGTTCCTTCATTGTTGTATTTTTGGTAGGGTCTCACTCATGTACGCTATTCGAAGCAGCACGGCGCTGACGCTTCTTCTGTCTGTCTGAATCTCTGCACCGCACCGTGTGCATTAGCAGCTGCGTGTATCATAGAAGCGCTTTGCAGAACTGCTGCTTGCTGAGGCAAGTGTACCATTACAAGAAAAGGAAAGATGTTGATGTTACCTTCAAGAATTTAATTCAATTGTTGCTGATTGTTGAATTACAGTGGCAGTAATGTTGTAAGTCTCTTGTAGGCTGGTTGATATTACTTAGTGTACTGACGATATTTTTTGCACTGTTTGTTGAATCAGATTTTGACTTGATTGTGAACAATTTTTTTATCACTTTATCATCATCATTATCATCATCACAGTTACAATTTTTTGTGTTCTAAAAGTCAGGCTTAAGATCTAACAATTTTTTTGTGCTGGTTGTGTGCTATATTATGTCGATTTGAGGGTGTTTAGTAAAAACACCATATCAAAAAGGAGGTTTTGCGGCGGATGATTATACCGTGTCATTTTTGTCGTTTAGTTTTGTGGGAAATAGTGAGATTTGTTATTCAATTAATCATAAAAAGAGACAACTGTATGAATTATTGTAAAGTAAAGAGATGGATTGGATTGTAGTACATCACAATAAAGATACAATATTGTCACCCAAGAAGGAAAGCATGTCAACGTCAACAATGCTTCCGTCTCGAGTTGCCCCCGTAATCACAGCTTTGAACCTTGGATTAAGCAGAAGATAAACGGAAACAGTGAAGTAAGCCAAGAAGATAATTAATGCCTTTCTTCTATTTTCCTGGGATATTCTCAGAGGTTTAACGGCAAACTTTAATACTCCATCTTTAACTGTTTGTCAAAGTTTATACCGGGTATTTAGTGTAGTAATTTGACCTCGTCAATTACTCACGTGCAACAAACCAATACAAGTTCCAAAAACTGTACGTTGACTTACTGAAAAAAGTTCCTTGATAAAATTGGCTCATTCAACCTACTTTGATTACCAAAAAAAATAACAGTGTTTTTATTTATTTATTTACTATTTTAAGAAAACAAAGTGTTGTGTTGGTCGAACAAGTGATTAACAATTTAACCGAGTAGAATGGAACATCAAAAAAACCGCTTATGATATGAACAAGAGTGCTTTGTTCAAGTTTTTTTTAGAAAAGCATTCACCTTCAGGCGTGAATATTTTAAGTACCTACAACATCAAAGTAATCAAATCACATCACGAATCCCATCCCGTCAAAAAAAATATTGTATCTCTGCTTATTCTTCGGTTTCTTCTTCAACATCAACATTGACTAAACAATACCCTCTAGTTCCGCTACCAAAGTTGTTATTTTTGGTCAGTCTAGTGCTACTGCAGCTAACTACACAAAGTGAATTGAATTACATTAAAAAATCAGCATGCCCACTGTTTAATAATATCACTGCTGCATTGTTACTACACTAGTACCGCTTTCCTTTCAAGTCAAGCCAACACTCTACATAAAATCCAGTGGTGGATGAAAAAGTTTTTATATATTCCTCTTTCAAAAAAAAATTGCATAAACCAAACCAGATGGGCAACTCATCATCATCATCACCCCCACCACCACCATTATGATTACTAGGCACCTTCGGACATTTCTTGTTATGATATGCTTTAATTATCATCATCATTTTAATCCCCAGTCGGTCATTCGGAACTAACGTATCATTCCCTTCTAGCTCTTTTTTTTGGATAGTACCTTTAGCTTTCTTCTACTTTACTGCCCAGAAAGTAAAGCCAGCAATAAACCACAAATAACCACTCTGCTCTATCCGCAGTCCATTTTTACCCACGAGTCAGAGTCGGAGGCACTCAAGTGATGCACTAACAGCGATAATCATAATAACAACAGCAGTTACTTTACTATTCACCTTTTTTCTTCATCTCAACTTCATCTGCTGCTCCCCCATCATCATTACCACTACTGACTATACTATCAAATCAACAAAACATCACAATCACCACCGCTCTTCTCTTTTCCGAGCTGCTAGTATTTCACTCCAAAAAATTTACCTACATACAAACATGCGTCGCTACATAAAATAAAACTCATATCATCACTAAATGTGTGTTCATATCATGTCTACAAGTCTATAGAAATATCATCATCATCATCCTCTTCTCTTTCTTTGACTAGTACAACATATTTAGTTTTGTTATATTTAAAGAAGAGGAGGAAAAAAAGATGTATTTTCTTCGCAGTGTTATGTTATGTTGTTTCGTGAAGGAACAGTGAGCCAGAAATAAAAACGTTGCAACAAAAAGGGCATTCAACTTCATCATCGAAGAAACACCGTCTCCTCTTCTTTCTTCAATTGAATCATCGAACGAATGATACTTCTTTTTTCAGTTCTCTCAGAGGTAAGGAAAGAATCTCATTATAAAAGTATTTTAGTAAAAACTCTTAAGTAATAATAATGAGCAGTAATGGCGAGCCAGCAGATTTATAGAAGAAACTTATAGCCTTAATGCTTCTTTTTCTATGATATATTGTAAGGTGATACCTTCTTTTTTCTATTATATTGCTGAGTTGCTGATAAGATGATAGTGGAATGAAGATGATGATCATATCATGATAATATCACATTAATTTTTTGTGTACAAGACCGGTAATTAAACTAAATTGCCTTAAAACCCGCTAGTCAGTAAGAGAAAAAAAAGAATCCGCTTGTTGCGTAAGTAAAGAAGAAAAAAATAGCAAGACGAGACCACCAAGCCAAAAGGCCATAAAGTTGTCGCATGACTAAATACCGAAAAAGGGTAAAACCTCTCACATGATATGATAGTCAGTCAGTCAGACGGATTAGAGAACCCTGATAACCTCGTGCGACAATAAAAGATGATACAACTAACACAAAAAATTGGGTTTATTACTTTTGAAGAAAAAATTCAACTCAGCCAAACAAACATTTTTTTTTCAAGAGAGATTTTTTTTGTTACAGAAATAAATGCAATGACACGTATAAAAAATTCGCCTTTATTTACAAAAGGAACTCAAAACAATGAAAACCAAAAACACACAAAACACGGGTTCGAAACGAACGTGTGTACGGCCTTCGTATCGCATCTTCAATCTTCGCATCACATCATTATCATCATCATTTTTTTTTCTCAACGATAATCTTCAGAGGAGTTGAGTTGAGCACTATAAAATTTTCCGAGTGTAACGATTTGTCAGTTTATAAAAATGCAGTAAAATGTCATGCATCTCTTGTAATGGTTTAAACCGTTTTTACTCAAACTGCCATATCGTCATTATCGGGAATGTAAGTCAGGAGGAGATTATTATTTTTTATGTCCTAGTCTTAGACTAAAAATCTGACCACATAACGTGATCTACTCACACAACATAAAGTAATGAGTCTAAAAACAATGTGATGCCTAAAGATAGTCGTAAAAAATCATCAGAGTCAGATTATTATTTTTTAGTCACAGATTGTGCAATAATTTTTGATGAGCAAAAACACTGGAACCAAAGATGCATAAGCATTTATGAAAAATAGTTTAATGATTTTTTACGTGCTACACATTTTTTGCTCTCATTTTATTCCTTTTTTCATTATCGAAATCTTTTATTTTAAATTTTAAATGGCGACTCAAGCCATAAGTCCACAGAGGTCAGTTTTCTGTTTTGTGAGTTTTTTTTTGTTTCGTGGAGTTTTATGCTCTTTACGGCAACGACTTCCGCATGAAACTCAACCAAGCATTGAACAAAGTTCTTCGACATGATATTATATAATCTCATGACGTTTAATATGATATTTTATGCAAGTTTTGTTGCGTTTGGATTTTTTTGGATGCGTCTTCTCTCTCTCTCTCTCGTTTTTCTGCTTTCTACTTATCTTGAAAAAGCCAGCCAGCTAGTTTAGTAGACAAACACAAATCACTAGTGTGTGTTTTGCTTTTGCTGTTGTGTTTTGTGATGCTTCGTCAATCGAATCGCAGGGAGAAACGAAAATAGCTCAGCCAAAACGGATTCGTGCATTGCAAAATTGCATGGAATGGAGTTCAAAACCTTTTCAGAGTTTTTGAACACACTGTCATTGTATCTTTCTATCTATCAAATGAAGACTGTATAACATATTTTAGCATCTCCGCAGAAAAGAACATGTCAAGTCAATAACTCAAATTGAAATGTAGAAAACAGTAAAAAAAAAAGCTTATTTTGTAAATGACACGTATTGCAAGACATTTTATGCTATTTTATCTTGATCCTATTCTTCAACAAATGCGATTCTAAAATAGATCAAAAGAGAGAAAAATACTTAAAAATTGTTGATGATAGAATTTGATAAACAGTTAATCGGAATTTTATTCTAAATAGATAAATAGTAATTAACAATTTTATATCATTTTTTAAGAATTTATGCAACAAAGTACTCATTTTTTCATGAGCTGAGCCACTAAAAGTTATTGGCTGGTTGAACTCTTCACTTTTAAAACTTGTTGCAAAACCAATTCCGGATCACATAAGCGTGAATAAACGCAGGAAAAGATTAAATCAAAATCATTCCGATTTTTATACCACATCGTGAAGTGAATCATGCCCTTTACTACATAATACCTACATAATATATATAATCGTAACAACTAAACTAAAGTATTTTTCCTACATTGAGTTTTTAAGTGAAACTGAAAGGATTGCTTATCAAGTCTCTTTTTCTGCCTACAAAATCATTCATCTACTCTTCTCCACATCTCTCTGAACAGAACATCTTTTCTCATTTTAAAATATTTCCTTCATCGTATTGTATCTCTTGTCATGTTCTCTTTCAGTTCAATCTTCACAGATTTTTATTACTATTTCGTTGATGTGCTCTTGCGTTGCTTATCTTTCAAAATCGTAAAATCAGTCGACAACCCCAACTGATTCCGGAAACTTGTAACGGCAGCGCAATATTCTTTCTAAAACTTTCATGTTTTATTATCATCTCATACATAATATTCTTGTTTGTAGCCACATGTTCCCTGTTGTTCTCTTTTGGTACAACATTTAACGTTGCACAATTACTCTGAATATAAATTCATAGTAATTTTCTATGAATTATAGGTTTCTCATTTTCTGGTGGTGGTGGTGTTGGTTTTTACACACACACACACAGAAAGGGTTAATTTCGGTTTTACGCTTTACACCAGAAATATCCATTTCTGCGTTACACCAACCTGCTACCTACCGCACGCAAAACTGCACGTCGCACCGAACAGAAGCTTCAGCCAAAAGACGCAATGGTCTTCAATTTCGAGAAAACGCGTACACGCCCAAATGCAATTACCTTGTTCATTAAAGGATGCATACATACACAACTTACACAACATTTTACCGTGCTCAAGTCAAGATATATACCTTATAACTTAACCAGCACCACGTAAGATAGCGGTATTTTACCAATTATCATCATCACCTTACCTCTGAATAGAAAAAAAAACGTTCTTTTAGCTTTAACTTCTGCTAAAAGCCTAATTTTTTCCTTGGTTTCTTCCTTCCTGTTTTATCAAGACCAAAACCAGTCCACGTACCACTACTCCCTGCTATTTTTTACGTATTAAATGTAGCATTGATACTCTAGTAATTATAGGTTTTCAATAAATATTATATAAAAATTTGAGAAAATCATTGAATTACTAAAAAGAAACGTAATTTTGGACTAATTTCATTTGGCTTTGATATGTGCAATTTGGTAACAAATTTGATTTATTACTCCATATCCTCCTAGAGGTGATTTTTATGGGCGGTGTAAGTCAGGTGTGAAGAGTAAAAGAGTAGTTCCGTTCTCAAACTGGTTAGACGAATTTTTTTAACTCCATAAATTAATAATAACCCATTCCATGATTTTAAATCGTACTTTAGATACATATCGTTGTAATCGTAACAAGCAATAAAAGGGTTATTGATCGCGGACCACTACCAACCAACTACAGTTTTAGAGCTATTTTACGATTTATATTCCACAAAGATAACGGGCAAAAATCGACATGTATTTTTTATTTCATAACGTTTCCTTTGTTAGATATCTAGTCTTTCATCGGAATCATTAATTATCATGTTGACATAAAAACATGACGGGACAATGTTAAAAATATGCAAGTACATTTTGTATGTACTTTAAACATAACAAGAAGAATTCGTCTATAACATTCCAATAAATAATGCAATCATTTTGTTACATAAACAGTTTTTCACGGTTAAACATATTATTTTACACTACAACTTCAGTACACAGAGTACAAACAGAATATAAAAAGGCAGTCCCCCGTCAATAAATTTTATTCTTTTGAGACGACCTTGAATTCGATTGTTGATTGTATATTTATTGTAAAGCCATTAATGTGTACGCATTACACTAAGATGGATATGAAAAGAAGTCCATTTTTAATAAGTGACACAATAAAAGGAAAGCGGGACTGAGATTTGGATAGCTACAGGGCTTCATAATCTCTCTAAAAGATGGGATTAGTAACACTCCCGTTTAATGTTATAGTTGGATTGGAGGTGCCCTTTTGTCAGTTTCATTGACACTGATGATAAAACAAGATGAACTCCTTTTGTATTTTCTACATTCTTCTTTATATTAATCAAGGTTCCTACATGTACAATTTCATGGGCAAATTAGCTTCAAAGAAATTTTTATTATTACGACACTTCTTTATGGAGGGGATGTCTAGATAACTAATAAATCAAGTAGTTATCACGATTGTCGATTGTCAATATACAACCTGAAGAAACCACACACATCCAACGTCTCTCACATCCATAAAGAATTCAGCCAAGTATTCCATTTCAACAGTAATTTTCATTTTTTTTTCATGACATTCATCTATCCAGAAACGCATCTTGCCCTGATTATCATTATTAAATGAATGAACACTATGGCTCCGTTGGTTTGGTATTACGCTTCGCTGCGCTGCTGGTAATATAGCTACCGTGTGTGGTGCAGTGTAGTCTAGTGGCAGTTTATACCTGTGTATCACCACACTCAACTAATGAGATTCTAATATCTTCATAATCATCAAAAGTGATAAATTATAAATACCAAACGAGAGACGATAGCGCACTATTTATTGCATTGACATGAAAACTATATATGCGTTCATTTTCTTTTCATTTCTTTCGTGCCTTGGCTTGGTCTTTGGTAGGGTGTGTCCCATGCCCCACCATCATCAACCATCACACGAATAAGCCAGTATGGCACTTTTGAAAAATCTACATAAATACCTACATTATTATTATCATCTCTGTCAGATCTTTCTACGCACTGCCCTTTAAAGCCTAACTTCAACTAAGCAATATCGTACAAACCTAACCAGAGAGAGACCTTAAAATTTTTAGTCTGTCAACATAATTTTTTCTCTCCCTTTATATCTAACATGTTCATCAGTTTAATTCAATGGTCATTATATAATACGCATCGAACTGAACCCTCAAAGCTAGCTCAAGATGAATATGTATAAAAATTCCTTCCTTTCAAGCGAGAGAATTGGAGGTGAGATAATTGCAAATTGGCAGTAATCAAAAACTGCTCCACAATGTACTCCTGTCCTGACAATATTGTCACAATCATCATCATTACCATTTACAATGAAGGAACAATGAGAATACACCGAAATTGGTTTTTGAATTCAATGACTACTTCTCTGTAGGAATCCTCATCAAAATTTTTATAACACACACACACTCACACGCGTGATAAACAAATTTACATAAGAAAAAAAAACTATGGTGGTGTCTCTGGTGTGTGGTGATGGGAGAGAGATGATTGTTATTTTTAAAAAAGTTTATAATAACCAACATGTTTGCAATCGCAATCATTGTTACTGCTATTTTTAATAAGATAAATAACATAATAATACAAAAGTAATAAATGTAACAGAAAAGGCAGGCGGAGAGATGATTATTTAGAAGCGAAGTTATAGATATTATGTAGGTATTATATGCCTACATTCTTATACCATTTTTTTTACAAGTAGGTCAGTTCCGATTCCAATCTATTTTCTATTCACGATTGTATCAGAACATCCATTATTTCGTTCTCCGTTAAGGCAGCAGCTGACGCATTGTTAGCGTTGTCGTTACAATTATTGCTACAATTTTCGCGATATTGTTACACATTAACTATTACTTTGTGTATTATGGCATCGGTGGTGGTATGGGGTATGGTATTGGTAAACCTATTTTTATTACAGGATTACGTTTCTTCATATTCACCAAAAACTTTTTCTTGTCATGCATAACTTTGTGTCAAGTTAGCATAGAGCTCCTCCTGTCTTATCTCCAAATTATTCAAAACAACTCTCACCCTCAGTGACAGCTTTACGCATATTATTCTGCCTTTGGCCATACAGCATATTATAGTGCCTTGGCTATCATATAATTGTGCATGAGATGTGAGATGCGAGTGTTAAAAAACCCAAGAAAACAATAAACAATCCATGAAAAATGGACAAAGGTGTTTCACTCTAATCTTTCATTGACAATTTAATGCGAGTGGTGAGATAAACCAAAAAAATTAAACCAACAATGCCTTTGCGAAACTGTTTTAAATTTTAATAGTATGTTTTGCGTGGGGACTCCGAATGATGATGACTACGCAAAAGGTGGCGACAACAGCATTGATTTAATTATTACTTCGAATTAATTTTTACCCTTATATTAGATTTAGTGGACATGTCAAAACTAAATGCATCTTCGGTGCAATTAAACTAGAACATGACTGTAAAAAGACCTTACAAAAATTACTTTGTTTTGTAATTCTTTTAGTCAACTAATTTGCAAGAATGATTCATAACGGGCCCTACCCTGATGCCTTCAATTATTTATGCGTATTGTTGGCCAGTAAATTGAGGGTTGGTATATCCATAGCTGGTTCATCATAGGTATTTGTGTGTAAGGTAATAACTCAATTAGTTCGATTAGATTACGAAAATTTTTGCGCCTTTTTCGAAGGACTTTGTACCACATGACAAATTACAAGTAATTATCAATGTGATAGCAATTAAAATACATTAATAAGTTTAATTGATGCAATCAATAAAATATTCTCTATTCTTACAAAAGAAATAATGTGTTTTAAGGACAAAATTAAGTGCGAATGTGGAAAGACAGAAGCACGATGCACGACACATTGTTGTGCAAGTTGAAATTAATCTGAGATTACCTTGGGGCAGGGCGAGACATGCATTTTTTTTGTTTTAATACTTTATACAAAATACAGACTTTGTCAAGATCATAAAACATACTGAAAAAAATATGATAACCTTAAGTGTAAAATAGAGCAAACTCTCATACAATTCAACTGCCAACAAAACTTAAAGAAAAAAATGGAAAATATTTATTAGATACCGCAAAATTTTCATGCATTAATGAGGAGATGTCACAAGAAAACGCTCGTGTGCTATTATTCATGCCACCGCAAAAATCGTTTTAATTCAAGAACAATAGTAGCAGCATCATCATCGATTTTAATACTACTACTCCACATTTATCCACTTTGTTACACATTGTTGTGTTGTTTTCAAACAAAACAATGAAAGCGATTTTCAACCGTTTGAAAAATTCAAGAGATACAAAAACGAAAACTGTGGCTTGTCTGTGTGTCAAACAAATAATGCATTTTGTCCGGTCTTCCCTAAAACAAGATTTCTCTACAAAAAGTAATTTCTCTCTCAGAAAAACTAAACTTTTCACTTATTTTTCCTCATTTACGTACGCACGTGTCCCCATTTTTAAAATGTCATCGTATAATTACGGCATTCAACTTACTATAGGTATTACACCCTGAGCAAGGCCTACATTTTTGTAGATTAAAATACTAAATAAGTATATTATTAATTCGATTGTACATTAATACGTGGTGGAAAGCAATCAGTAAACTTTACTTTTTAATGCTATAAAATTCTTGCACCTTTTTTTTCTTTGCAGCACACCAGTAATTTTTAAAACTCATTTTTTACTCCATTTTAAGTGAGTCACATGAAAGGGAATTGAAATTGTAATAATTTAATAACAGTAATTTTTAGAGCGTCTGAGACTGAGACTGTTTAAAATGTGTATTAAAAATGATAGTGATACATTTAAAACCAAGTTTAGTGAAATGGCCAAGAGCAGAAAGTTTTTAAGAAACATACAATCATAAAACACGCACGTAAGAGCACGAAAATGGTTGAAATTTGTCAAAGACTGTTTGCTCCTAATTTTAATTTTAAAAGTACAGCAAAAAAGAGCATATCACTTTTCCATTCTCTTTAAAAATCCTCCACCCGTAAGCATATAAATTGCATTGAGTATTGCATTTTTGATTATTAAGTACCTACAAAGAAGAAAGTACTTTTTACAACAAAAATGACTATTAAGCAATCACATTGTGCGTAAAGAAACAACTTTTTACTACATAGTTAAAATCAGCACATTTGTAAAAAAAATCTTTATCCTTTCAAACTTACCTTTAATTTAATGGTGTTCTATTATGTTAATAATATTCTTGTTTGCTGTTTTCATTTTTTCTCTTTCCATTTTCTATCGCAATTTGCAATTGCAAGCCTAATTTATGTATTTCATGTCACAAGCAAATAAACAGAATTAGTTTTTTATTTGAAAAATGACCATTTTCGAAAATATTTCATACGATATTTGTACGATATATATTTCTCTGTCTTGTTGTTACGTTGCGGCGTGTGTGCAATAACAAATTAAACCGTTCCACACTTAATGTGTTCCGCCTTTTTGTCACTGGTTGACTGAATAAATGTATTTTTATTTAAGGAGATAAAACGAACAGGAACAAGATGCGATTTTTTAAAACTATTTAATACCTAGATATATTTTTTTTTTATCTTTTGAAAATCAAGATGAAACGGTTGTAGCAGACTGTGACCACAAATACCACACCTTGACATATAAATAGAGCTTGCATACAAAAATTCTACAATCAACATATATGCAATTCAGTCATGTATTCATACAGATAATCACACAAGAAATCACTTTTAATGTCAACCCCACTGGCACCGATATGCCAGTCCATTAGTATTAATGTATTACGTATAAATATTATATTCTAGAACTCTATGATGATGATTTGTACTAAAAATCAGATTGAAAGATTTATTTTTAGTTTTTTGTTTCTTTTTTTATGCAGGTATCAAGGAAAACAATTTAACACGAAACGGAATTCTGAAACTACCGGTCTACCACCACCACCGAAAAAAAAATCTTTCCTTTTTATCAAGATGACAAATGCAAGTGATATTTTCAGAAAGAGTGGCCCGCAAAATTGGTCACGGACGAGTGAGCTTCTTAGCCGCATATCTAGAACATTGGCATTACTATGCTTTTTGTCGAGTTTTGTGAATTTTTGTACTGCTGGGCCAGGAACGGAAGTTACTTGCCCGTGGTTCAATGAGGATAATGTGGCGGATGAGCTAAAGAATGGATGTGTTTGTGCGAAAAATCCTCCAACGAGTAGCCAACTTAGTGTTCAGTGCCATGAAGTTGATGGTCACCAGTTGGTGGCATTATTGTCGGAAAGGGTTGTTCAGAAAAAGATTTCTGTGGGGTTGCTGTATTTGAATGCAAGTTTGATTACAGATGAGGATGGAATGCTTCCGGAAAATGTGTTCCAGAAATTGAGATTGGTAGGTGGATTGAAAGATACGATTATGTTTTGGTGTTTTGGTAGTACAAAAATGAAATGTTAAATGAGTATCTTGTTTAAATTACAGATAAGCTTGCAGCTGTCCAACTGTATGATACAAATCATTCACGATAGTGCATTTCATGGACTGGAGAAAAGCTTGAAGCATCTTAGCCTAACACAAAATCTAATTGGCGAAGTTCCCACCGCTGCGGTTTCACCATTGTCTAATTTACTTCTTTTGGATTTGAGTTTTAACAAATTGGAAAAAGTGAAAGCAGGGGCGTTTCAAAATCTTCACAAATTAAGCACTTTAAAGCTCAATGACAATAGCATGGAATTAGATACGTTTGCTTTCACTGGTTTGGAAAAGACACTTAAAAATTTGAATCTTAAAGGTAACTAAAGCAAGAAATGACATAGCACAGTTCATCTCACTCTCATCCGAAAGAGTTGTATAATTTAACTTGATTTTTACAGGGACAAGGCTTAGTGGAGTACCATCAGCAATCGCCAATTTAACCTCTCTAGCCTTTTTAGACCTTGCTCAAAATAGGATACGTCAGTTGGAAAAGAACCAGTTTTCTAATTTGCACTCCCTCACAGCATTGAACTTGGAACGCAACCTTTTGCAGGTAAAAATATCTTAACCATTTCATATGTGTGGAAATTAAGTATTTTATTGATACATTTTGCAAGTTGCAAGTAACATTTCAATTAATTATTTTTGCAGTCTCTACCAAGCGCAGTATTTTCTGGGGTCAATGATACTTTGAGCTCACTTAGTCTGTTGAACAATTTGATCACACATTACCCCACATCGGCACTGCGTTCTTTAAAGGAGCTTCGTGTAAGTAAATCAAAACCAATTCAATATCTATACTTGTGGTACGTATTGTATTGACATTTTAATTAACCACTGATTAATTTGGAATTTATACGGAAGGTTTTGGATGTTGGGTTCAACTTACTCACAGAGATCCCAAAAAATAGTTTCTCCGGTTTAAACTCATTGTAAGTGTAATGCATTATATTAAATGTGCACATGTAACAGGATAAAAACTCAACATTTCTTTGAATACACTTATACGTTAACTATTTTTGATTTTTTTTAAAAGAACCCTCTTAGCCCTTGATGGAAATCCTTTGGCCACATTACCAGAAGAATCGTTTCGCCCTATCAACAATACACTAAGAGGAATCAGTATTGGAGGCAGATTTCTAAATTGTGATTGTCGTTTGAGATGGATTTTTGAATGGATGGATAATTACGACTTGCAAGTCACTAGCAGGGAAAGAAATCCACAGTTCTGTGGCAGTCCCTCATCTTTCCGTACAATGACTTTCCAACAAATTAATCCAAATGGTATGCTTGTATGTTTTCTTCTTGTTTATGAATTTAACCTGCCTGGTAAAAGTTTAACTAATTTGCTTATAATTGCCATTGCAGAGTTGGTTTGCATAAAAAGCAGTAATAACACAGCTTCAAAGGAAAAAGTAACCCCTGCACTCCCAAAAGAGGTTACAGTTTTAAGCATTGACACTCCAATGGCAGTGCTACAATTTGACAATTCTACTGGATCGGATGACCAAGCCCCTAGTGAAAGCACAATGGTACGAGATGTCACAACAGAAATGCCAATGGATCCAGTCACCGAGTATCGGAATCCAAACCAAAACACTGACGGCAGCAGATTTAGATTTCGACGACCCAGGCCCCGTCCCAGAACATCAACTGCCAAGCCAGTTTTCATATCTTCTACAGAAAGATTTGGAGAAACTGACAGAAAACCTTTTAAACCAAACTCACAACAATATCCAAATGATCAACCTCCACAAGTGGATTCTCTAGAAAACAATGATGCCGAAGAAGAGTCCAAAGAGACACAGAACTTTAATAATAATCATGGGAAAACAGAAGAAACTCTAAACAGACCAGAAACAAAGTTTGTAAAACCATTACCCCCAAACCGCAGTGATATGGAATCATTTCGTAGACCAGAACCAACCTCACTTCCCTTTTCAACCTCAACAAGAAAATACCCAAGTCCAAGTTCTCTAAAGACTCTTCGATCATTCCAACAATCTAGTAGAGAAGCAGCCGCTGCAAGGCTGTCCACGTCAACAGAAACTTCAGTGAGTGTTTCAACAATGACATCCAGCTCATCAGTGGTAGCCTCTTCTACCAGATATGAAGATGCGACAAAAGTACCTCTTATAAGAGCCAAGCCCCCCACGCCAATGACAATCACACCAAAGCCTATGATTATTAATAACCGTCCAAATTCCGCTGTTGTGCGTAAAGCATCAATAGACACAAAGGATTACGATGAGTCCAAAATACCAATCATATCCGGTGTGGGGCCAACAAGACATAATTCAGATGGAAATGGTGGAAACAATAATAACAACGGAAATTCTAATGGATCACCTTCAATCATCAAATCTCCACCTCCAGGTAGTGTGCAGACACAAGGAGTGCTGGTAGTGCAACCATCATCAGGAATGCCCCAGTCCCACAGCCCTCATAGTCCCCACAGCCCAGGAGGAATAGGAAATCCTCGAAATCCCAGTTTAATTTTTGCCGAAAAATCTGACATTATCATAAGAGATATTCAGAGAACCAGTGACTCCATCATGCTGCGATGGGAAAGTTTGAAGCACCTTCCCGGGTATCGGATAATTTACAGGCTTTTTGGAGAAGATGCTTTCCGACATGGTCCACCACTTGCTCCCACTGAACGGGAGTACAGAATTAAGCATATTCCTTTCAATGTGAGTAAAATTTGCTATCCGTTTCTGCGAAATTTATTTAGATTAATAGTTTCAAATTAAAATCTCTACATTATATTTCGACAGGAATGCGTTGTTGTCTGCGTCGTTCCTTACGATGACATACTATACAACGAGATCAACCCCAACGCTGGATCAGTTCCTCCAGGATCCCAGTGCCGGGAACTGAAGCCTACAACTCCTTCCGTTCTTATGAATCACATGGACAAGATAACAATTGGCGCCAGTGCGGCAATATGTGCCACAGTAATTATAGCTGTACTACTGTTCATTGCAATCACACGAAAATCAAAAGGAAAGCGTTCACCCTCTGCGTCGACTCTGGTATCAAAGGTTTATAAAAATACATATTTCTTCTACAATAGCTATCCAATTTGTAATTTATACTTGAACTTAAAATGAAGTCCTCATATTACAAACAGGTTCCACCTTCAATCATGACCCCATCCCCAGGCCCACCAGGCATGCATCATCAGCAGGGTTCCATGAACATGATTAAAGACTGGGATCAACTTTCAGCAGTTTCTGCACGAAGCATCCCCCGTCCCAGAGTGTACCATGGGTCGTTGGACCACTTAGCGCAAGGAACAACACATCGCCAAAGCATGATTATTGCACCCAACCATCGCTCCGTTCCCGACGGTCATTCCACACACCGAAGCTACCTCAGTGCTCATCATCATCACCACAATCATTCAGTACATGCCTACCATCATAACAATAATCACGGAAATCACGGAGGTGGTAATCATGGCCATGGGCATGGACATCATGCGCCAACTCATGGAAATGCATTCATGCACACACAGGGAAGACCTGTGCGACAAAGTATGATGTCAGTGAGGTCTTCACATGACACCCTAAATGCAAAACCTTTTACACATGGACCACACAATCATAGCCATCGCCATTTTGAACAAAACCATAAAAGGAAACGTGCTGGACGGCCGAGCCAAAGTGAATCGCTAAATACGCTGAGTGGCTACGACACACCAGATAACTGGACAGATCATGACATGGATGTGTACGTAGCTAGAAATCATGCCAGACATGATCTTGTCCAACTGTAAAATTTAATTTAATATTCTAAATAAATAAATTTTTATGTGTGTATGTATACTTTGTTATTTTTAGAGTTATTCATTTTGTACAAAACCTATATAGCTTTTTAAAATTTAAACAATACTGACAACCCCTTTGTGTAAATTAAAGCAATGCTCTTATGTGAATAAAAAAAAATATCCAGTGATTTAGTCTACTTATAATTACTACTACTTACTAATTTAAAAGCATATAAAACGTAAATCCTGGAAGTAAAAAATCATCAGTCAAAAAGGAAAGCTAGTTTAAAAAAATTTACATACCCGCAAATTAGTATGGACTTTTCCAATCGAAATCTCAATTCCAAAACGAATTCCGACCACATGTGTGCAAGAGTAGAGTTTGCACCATGATACGCATGCAAATTTCCTATAACCACCGCCAATCTCCACACCAAACTACCCACCGGGGCAGACTTGATTCCTTGAAAATTGTCCTGTAGTATAAAATATTAAAAATGAATTTTCAATCACGAACAGTAAAAGTTGTACACCAGAAAGGAAAAATACTGCATTTGCACTTTTACCCAAATATTGGCTTCCTTCTCTTTTTTAAATACTGGCACCCTTTCAAAAGAAGCTGGATAAGGATGCTTTGGATCGGGCTGAGCATCTGGGAAAAGAAACCTTAAAACTATTTCCAAATTATCACTGCTTAAAGGAGGCAAGTCAGAGTACACTGAAGGGCTGTACAAAAGGCGTTTGTGGGCAGAATCGAAAACATTATTTATTGTGGGTAAAGGTGAAACTGGATCTGCAGTGAGCCTGTCCAGAGCAGAAGTGTACTGTGCACAATCTGTACAAGAAAAATAAATTCATGAGAATAACTACATAATTGCATTTGAAAACGCCTACAAAAACAGTTAAGTCATATCTGCATTTTACCGTCTCCACCATCATCAATTCCTTTCCCAAGAATGTCCTTCAGCGATACCGTTTCAGTATACAAGCTCCACACACCTTCAATAAGGTCCCTCAACCTAAAATCTGCATTGGCATCCGACTTTAAACTAAAATACCATTCCGGAGCATTCTCAGGCTCAAGATCTGTGTACGTCGCGGAATCAACAACAATGTCATCCGTTAAGCTCGGCCATCCCACCACAAGTTCAAGTGAATAAAATGGATCGTCCATAGAACCAAATGGCAAAATATTTGTGTGGCTGCAATACTCTGACCAATCATTTAGCGAAATGCGGGCTTCCTTATCAACTTCAGTGCTTGCGTTAGGAGTAGCAGTGATTGCATTATCAGTGCAAGGTGCTTTCATTATGTCGAAAATTTCAGGAGGAAACGTATCAAAAGTGAAATCCTCATGCCAAGCGTTCATGTTGTAAAAGAAATGGGAGGTGATAATTATAGGTGCACTGAGGCTTTGTCCAATCTTCGATTTGAATATATCCAAAAGGCTGGACAAGTAGGGGGAAAAGTGTATAGATTTCAGTCGGATCATTTGGAAAGCTGAGCGAATACCAGAGTTTTCCGCAATACCGTAGTAGTAATGATGGTTCCACAAGTGGTACTGGGTGAAAATGGGAATGTTGCTGCAAAAAAAGTACGAAAAAATTGATCAATGCCAATAATAAGTTTATTTGATTTCATAATTTGAAATTATCAAAAATTCTTACCAATTTGTATTGTTCAACGCAATACAGGCAGAACTCAAAAGGAGCTTAAGTTTAGATTCCTCATGAACAGGTTCGGGAATGCTTGAAGATAACACGGCGAATTCCTCAATGGAGAAAAACTCGGACACAGGACATGGAGATATTCTAGGTGGAAATTCGGGCTCTGAAGACAGCATTCTCATGATGTAGGGTGGATAAATTGTGACAGAATTGTTTGAGTCCATTGCTACATCCAAAATCGAATTTACTGGGGAGTCATTATTTTCAGAGTCCTTTACTCTTTTATAGTACGTAAACTTGAGAGGAAAATCTGCAGACCAAATTTACGCATTTGAATATAATTAACTTGTCATTGTGATTATCAATACTATGCTACAAGTATGTTTGGAGAAAGTTTCACCTGAAAAGGAGATTTTTTCATGAATGACCATCCAATTATTTGCCACATTATCCTTGTCAAAAGGCTTGCTCAACCACTCCGTAACAATCTGCTCTAATCTGGCAGTAAACTGTTCCCATTCTGAAGCAGTGGTAAAATCTTCAAACTGATCATCCTAGAAATTGTAACAATACATATTTAATGAGATGGATGTTAAAAACTAAAGACAAAAAATGGTGTGAAATACACAGAATTTACTACTCTTACAGGATCCATTATTGCTGAGATCCTTGAGAGGCGTATGAAGTATCGAAACTTGGAAACAATTTTTCTTCAGGAAATTTAAAATGTACACTACCCGAACACAAACAAAAAGATAACTGTACGGACGGGGATTAGTCCAAATTGCCCCAACGATCACGGTAACGTAAATCTTGACAATCCAATGAACTGCAATACTGTAATACTAACAAACTAACGACTACTTCGGAAATGAAACATAGCTAACGGCTAATTAAACGTCTATTTAAATGACAAAGGGATCAATATATCACGACGATCATTCTGCTTGAATGGATTTAGAAACAACAGGCTACCAAATCCAACACAGGTGATAGGAACAAGGGAACAGCTGTTACTTGTCTGCAAACAATTCAGCGAATAGATGAGTGGGCTGAAAGAGCACAGCGCTAAACGATCAACTACGCACTTTGAGATGGATAATATCGAGTGTTGACGTTGCTTACTACTATTGCTATCACTGAATGCGCTGCGCAGCGTAGCGTAATTCAATTTAAATGGTAAGCATATAATGCATAAGGATTTGATGATATAATTAATGCTATCTATCTTCATAAATGGATTGCTGAAAGTGATTGGACTATGCATAAATGATTAACAAAAAAATGCAACCAGAAAAAATTTGTCTTTTTAGTCTGCGTTGATTTATTTTACGATTTCCCATTTTATATTCAATTTGATTAGGGGTCGTGTGTTAGGCATTTAATCTAATTTTTAAAAACATCATGATAATATAACACTTAGAAAATAAATTGATAACAAAAATCTTTAAAATCTGCGTTATAAAAGCTCGAAAAATTATAAACTTAAGTATAAAAGCGACAGATAGCTTGTTTTGTGAGAAAATGTGAATGATGGCATGATACGTATATTTTAGGTGTTTATCGTTTTATAACTTAGTAAACTATAACATTCAATCAAATTAATCATATATATTTTTACGCTATCATCATCAGTATCAGTACAAGTCTGTCTGGTGCACGGTGCACGTACGTATTCTGTACAGTTATAAAATTCATCTTAGGTATAAAATACGTTCTAATAGCGCCCTACAAGCAATTTCATTTTTGAAAGAGATAATTATTCGACATATAATCAATAATAACTTGTAAATTGTAAGTCCACTTCCTGAATTCTAAGCTAAAAAATTGAAATAGAGCCATTTTGTTTGCAATCGTGTGAACAATTTTGTCTTTCTTGTAAATTGTAAACAGGCTGTATGTGCTTTTGTCTGGGCTTTTTTTTACATTTGATGGGGTATTAGGATTGGGATTACAATAAATTGGTGGAGATTTTTAGTTTATTTTCATAATTAAATTTTTGCTAATTACATTTTCATACATTTATATATAGGGGACTTTTCTTAAATCACCACATTTTGTGCATTAAATTATAAAATTGAATAAAACAGTTTATTACTAGTGTTTAGTGTTAATAAAGTCTCAGATGACCAGTTACTGCATCTACATCACTAACCGAACCGAAAACCGCTAGAACTGTACGAGATCCTGCAGGAATCTGGGTGAGACCCGCGTCTTCAATTGTTGAAAATAACAATCCCGACTTTTCAGCCTTTACCGATAGTTGCTCAAATTCTGTGGGGTTGTCACATTGGAGAACAATTTTCCTCGATCTGTAAAAATATTAAGCAAAATGTGGTAATAAATCGGCTTATTTACACCCAGTTACTTTACTTCTTAAAAATATTTTATTTGGAAGTCTTTCGGGTAGTCTTAGTCTTACCCGCATTCGCTCCACTGCAGTAAAGCTCCTCCATAAATGTCTTGTCTGGCAACTAAATCTTGATAAAGAGCTATGGCACCATGACCCACTTGCGCAGCCATTTTACCGGGAGTCATGCTCAAGGAAGAATTAATGACAAATACCATTTTATACTCTTGGAATTCCCCAGCTGCCCCTGCATCCAATATGTCTCCTTGTTCCCTATTCTCGAAAACCCAAGCGATCGCAGCCTCCACAGTTTCAGCTCCAGTTTGACGTACAGCCTTTAGTAAGTAAACATTTCAAAATTATGATCATTTTTGAATTCTCTATTTTTAAACATGATATGGAGCAGCACTCCATACAGCGGGACGCATGCGAATTTTATAACAATTTTATATACAAATTCAGTACCAATTCAGCCTCTTGTCTACCAATTCCCATTGTCACAAGAGATTCCACCATTTCCTTGGTGGAAGGTGAGTTCATATCTACGCCACCTGCAGCTCCTGCACCAGCAAGTCCTTGACGTTCCTGTCCATCCCCCACACCACGTTCAAATCCACTCATGATTAACTTTTTAAACTGTCTTTTTATCACTTTATTACACGTTACAACTCTAAAATGTCTGGAAAGTTTTAACGCAAATGCACACCTCCCACACACGTCTTTTACCACAATACAAAGCAAGTAAAATCTTTTCCCGCCTGCAGTGATAATCTGCACTTACGCTGTTTAAATGCAACTGCAATTAACTATTATGTCTTCAAATGCACAGAGTACAACTAACACTAGTACACTAACCTGACTACCTAGAGTTTTTGCTTACAAGGCACTCTATATAATTAAAAGACGGAAAGGAAAATTAGAGAAAAATATATTCGTTTACTAACACCTCATTAAATTTATTCTCTATTTCAATTAAAACTAAATTATTGCAAAACTTTAAAAAGGAAATTACATCTGTTCCGTTCGTTTTTACCACCACCTCCTTTACACCTCACTCATTGTAGAACCTCTACTACTGCACTGACTTAACTTGACTGGACTGAATTGAATGGAATGCGAAGTGAATGCAAAGAAAAGACGGGAAGGGTTGTTCATATCTTTTTTGTGTACTTTTCTTGCTTGGTACGGTGCTTTGCTGGTTGATATGAGATTGACATTGAAGAAAATTCACCCTTTCACTACCACACTACGAAAAATGGACTCACTCACAGCAGCATAGCAGTGCATGCATTGCAAATTGGAATGGAATGGACAACACTGTGAAAGTAAGGATACATGACGATGATATTGGGACCGGATATTAGATAAAAGTTGTGGAATACAAAACAAAACTTTCTCTTGATTGCAAGAAAGATGTCTAGACTTTCAGTGAAAGATGATCTTTGTCAATGTAAAAAAATACCATTTACGTAAATTTGTCGTTCGCATTTTTATGTCATCTAGACGAATAAAATGAAAATTATGTTTGTAAATGAAAAGATGATTCATCTGTACGCATGATGTAGAGATGTAACAGTGAACTATTAATAGAAACTTGGCTTTTATGAATGTAAAGACATTTTTGTACTGCTTTAAATGATCGTTTTAATATTAAAAGTTGGGAATAAATGCTTGAGTTCAAGTTAATTTGTCTTTTTGTTTTTATTTTTATAATTCATTTGCTATATAATTTCTATAAAAATGACTACTACGACGAGAAAATGTATTCATTTTTTGTCATTAGAGCGCGCATGAGGTCAACTGCATTAAGTAAATATGAAGAAACCCAAAATATAAATGAAAAATGCTCTAAATACAAATTCAAAGGTGAAAAAACAGGAACCAAGTGGCAATGGTGGTGGTAAAGTTCGATTGACTCTTGCTCTGATGACGCATGACGATGAATTGATAATTTATAATGATGAAGATGATTATCTCATTGCGCCTGCATCCGTTTCATCATTTCTTCATCTTGAACAGTTAACTGAGTAAGCTTCCTTCCCACACGATCATGAATGTCTAGGAATTTTGCAACACACCTATCCAGACAGACAGCCTCTCCCTTGGAAATGTCTGGCTCGGTGTACTTGGAGCTTATGCATTTCTCATGGCACACGGTCATCAGTCTGTTGTACATATCACTCATCATCTCCACCTCCAGATCTTGGACAAACTTGAGTTTATCCATTTCCGCTTGTTTCGCCATTTTAAAGTTGTTTTATGGTTTTGTTTTTCTTGAAGGCTCAATATTGGCGCGACGCAGTTGTCAAATGCTAAGTAGTCCTACACGTTAATGGTACAGTTAGTTAAGTTTTGGTGAAATTTCTTGTGCTAGTCAACTCGTAATCGCCGCTGTTGGACATTAACATACGCTCCTTCGCTTTTAAATTCTCGTAACGCTTCTTGTCAACTTGATTTTTGGCCAAAACGAAACTGTAGATCCCTCCAAAGGTCACGAGCGCCCTACAATTTTAAAGAAATCAAACACAAAATATGCATGTGAATACTAATCGAAGATATCCGGTGAACAATACAATACGATAATGACTTATGCTTAAAATCTACTGAAATGGTGTGCTAATTTTGTTACCATCCAATGTTGGTCTTCCCAATCCTTCCCAAATAAAATGGTAATCGTGGCATTAATGCTTTCCTGGATACACTCCGTGGAACACCAGCACCAAAAATATTACACGCAAGCTAATTGCGGCATTAAAAACTATAGAGTTTTAATCTTGTCTGTTTACAGGCATGCGTTCTTGGACTTTACTAATTACAATAGTTTACGTTTAATAACTTTGGAATTATACCTTTATTGTTCAAAATCATAATCTTGCTCACTAGCTCACTTCCAATCTCGGAAGATCAACATTCTCGTTAAAAAGTAAAATGCATTTTTGCAATATCCTGGCCACCGCTGAAGTACAAAAACTGTTTGGGGCACTATGATATATGATCACAGTGCAGTGGTAGTGGTACTTCTCAACTCACATAATGTAACGATTTCGTTTCCAAATTCCAGCCAACGAACATCCAAGCCGTAAAAAACAAATGGAAAGTGGAAAGATTGATACGAATGGTCTAATTTGTAGTTTTTAATGCTTTTCCAAATGCAAATGAAAAATTTGACCAATGAATGGTATTTTGTATTTAATAACGCAGGGTGTTGTAAGAATTATGCTGCTTGTAAGAATTATGCTGTACCGTGCCCAGAAGTTGGAGGTTGATGTGAGATGTGTTGAGTTTATAGCGTTTCAGGGTCCGGATTCACACTCTAACATTTTGCACAAAATACGGATTATTAAAACAACCAGTGTCAAGGTAACTCAATCTAAAATAACAAGTTAACTCAACGATTTTGTGCTATTTACTGCAATTAATAAATATAAGACAGTAATAAATATTACAATAAATACTAATCTTAAAGGAAAAACGATATCCAAAAGTTATTTGTTGTTGTTTTTATATATGTGAATATGTATGTTTTATTTACACATGAATGCGTTTTGTTGCATATTCATGTGAACAGTTCCGCAACAATTTTTTTTCATTAAAATCATTAATAACTGCTAACGAGATAAACTAATAACTTTTTGTGGTTCAGGAACAATTTTATTTGCTAACACTGATCAAGTAATTAAATTACCTTTAAAAAATCATATGTGTCTTATGTATTATTTAAAAACTGCGAGTAATTTAACATATGGCACGGTTTTTTACATACGTGACAATGATCCTTGACAATTTTTGGTGAAAGTAATTGTGTTTGTACTTAATCTCACATTAGTAATTAATAATTAATTATTTTGTAAAAAAAATCTGATGAAAATAACAAACAATTAATTACTTAAAGTAAATCTTACATTTAATTTTTTTAATTTAATTAATTTCAAAAAAATTTGAAAAAATATTCTACGGAATTAAGATTACCACTTAAACGATTGTTCAATTTAATTTTTACAACTTGTGTAATTCCAAGTATTTTTAAGGTTGCTATATGTACACCATTATACAAAGGAAGAGGAAAGTATAATACAGCAGGCTCTTATAGAGCAATATTTGGTTTAAATTTTTTAACTAAGGTTTTTGAAAAAATACTTTATAATAGACTTTATGCAATGACGTATGAACGTTTCTGTAAATTCCAACATGGCTTTAGAATAGGTCACTCATGCAAGACAGCCGTGGCACATTTAACGCAGTTTCTTTTTAGCTCAATTGATAGGCGAAATGGAAAGTCCATAGCAGTCTTTGTGGATTTTACGAAGGCGTTTGACAGTCTTAATCATGAAATTTTGTTAAAAAAATTGATGACTAATTTTAATGGTGAAATTGAACCTTTTATGTTACGATTATTACAAAATTATTTTTTAGATAGAAAGTTCAAAATTAAGAATGGGGGTTTTGTTTCAAAATTATATAGTATAAAATCAGGTACCCCTGCAGGAAGTGCCCTAGGCCCTTTAACATTTTCACTATATATCAATGATATCTCAAATTGTCTCAGTTTACCCCACTTACTATTTGCAGATGATCTTGTGTTTTATACTGATTGTGAAGATTATGACAAGGGATTAGTTGAAATTAATAAGTGTTATGAAAGTTTGAAGGTGTGGTGTGAAAAAAACTGTTTAAAACTTAATGAAAGTAAAACTAAAGTCATGTTTTTTCATAAGGCAAATGATTACAGGGCAAAAAACTGTATTCCCGGCTCTGTCATGTTAGGTAATGATAAATTGGAAGTAGTACAATGCTTCAAGTATTTAGGTATGAACATCGACTCTACATTATCATTCAGTAAACATTATGATGTAGTTAATAGTAAAATGAATGCTGCCTTAAGTAAGATGTATACTCTAAAAAGATATTTCACAGAAAATACCATAAAAATGTTTATGTCATGTTATGTAGTGTCAACAGTTGATTATTGTTTTGAAATCTGGGGCTGTCAAACTGAAACGAAAATTGATAAGCTTCAATCAAAAATAGATAGATTTTTACTATCATTTTTCCATCCAGGTTTGATGAAGAAAGTGATGAAATCGAACAAAAGAAAGAAGAAGAAAAATGAAATTAATTATAATGATCTACTTCAAAGAGTCAATTTAACAACGCTAGCAGAAAGGAGAAGTGTAATGTTAA
>JAQIWN010000525.1:0-31625 GCA_034699025.1 Entomobrya cf. arborea Gr-Col-00668 | reverse complement strand
TTAAAGCCAGGAGGAGAAAGAATGAACATATTATTATGGTGGCAGTGGCACAGTGGAAATATTATGCTGGTTGAGTTGACTTGGCACACGTTCATTTTCTTTCATGATGGGAGGCAAAAAGCATTACCACTACTACCGCCACACCACAAACACCGATGCCACCATTACCACAGCAGTCGTAGGAGTAAGCAGTGGTATGGCATGGAAGTATTATAGGTTTTCCTGAGATATCTGACACGCAAAGAGAAAAGAGAGAAGGAAGAAAAAGAAGAGTGCTCCTTTGCAAAAGCAACCATCATCTCATATTATACAGCTCGTGACTCCCTCTCAGGTTTTACTTGTCTCTCGTCTCACTAGCTGGCCAAAAAAATAAACGCAGTTCGTTTCGTACATTTCATTCCTTTCCTGTATCATCATCTACCATTGCTGCACACACAGATATTCATATATACATAGTATACACTTTGACGTATAAAAAGTGACTTGATGTTTTTGCTCTGCTCCTGCTGCTGCCAGATGCTCTCTTTGACTTGCCTGGAGAGAGGGAAGGAGACGAAGAGAGTGAGAGTGGAAAGGAAGGAAGGGACGTAATTATGCCAGTTATCCTGAATCCCGGGAGAGAAACCATAGTCAACGCTTAGGTCATCCCGTATAATGGTTTCACTTCTTTTACCCTCGAAGAAGAACAAACGCTGATGTGGTGTCTGCCTCCTCGTGTGCTTCCCAATACGCTTTCTCTTTTCATTCTGAGAACTTTTTTTGTGTTGTTTCTATCATTTCTTTTGCCTTTCGTCCGCCAACAAAGTTGTACACTATTTATATTTTTATAGATATTTATACTATCTCTTTAATGTTTACAGCAACGGGAAGTTCCCTTTTACACACTCACTATAAAGCCGAGTCATGTATAATTCCTTTTCTAAATGAAGGCATGACGGTGTGTCACCGAAAGAGAAAGATACGCATCACCACCACCGTCACTACCACATCTGAATACGTGTCCCCAAAAATGTAGTGACTCAAGCAATAATAATATACACAGATGCATAGTCCATATAACCCGTTTATTTGCTGTAGAACTACATGGGTCTTTTGTTTGAGGTTCTTGACAACAACAACGACGACGGAACTCTATCTAATTCCGTACACAGATTTGTGCTGGCAGTTGTGGCAGTAGAAGTGCTCAACTCAAACACGCAAGTAACCTCATATCCATTTGGAATTTGGAACTAGCTGTGATATTTTAGGACCAGGAGGATAGATGAAAACATAATATGCATGGAAAAGGCGAGTGAGCCACGACGACGACAGCGATGACAATACTGTTGCTTCTATAAGTTGACTCTCTATGTTCCATACCCTCATCATGTGATGGTGAAGTCATTTTTGTTGTTACTACTATTATTATTGCTACTTCCTTGCATTTCCCTACATGTCTATAAAACTTTCCCCAGAAAATGGAAATGAAACAGGTCCGCTGCTGTTGTCCTTTACAAAGGCTCATTCGGACAACTGTACACCTCACATTACGAAAACTCCTGCTGGTAGGCAATATTGAGGCAATAAGTAAAAGCAATTTCATGATATGAATGTTTGTGTAGAGTATATACAGGGATAGTTGCCAGTAGTACATGAAAAAGATGGACCAAGTAAATACGCATTGGAGGCAAAACAACACGGTATTGTTACAACCTCACATTACTTTTTAAAGCCGGTCAGGCAAATGGAGAAAGAAATGAAGCTGAGAACATGAGAATTGACTCACCCGCACAATATGGTGGCTCCACGGGAAAGAGTCCAGAAATATACATCTAATAAGTAAGTTAGCAAAGTGGAGCGTCGTTCTAGTGTATATTTTAGCGGTTAAAGTTGCTGTTGCTTCTGCAGTACAAAAGCAATAATATGGCGGAGAAAAAGCTAGACGTTTCAGTTCCAGTCGTGTAAGCTCGAAAAGTCACTTAGCATTATTAACTAAAACAGGAGATGAGACACAGCAGACCTTTTTGCCGAGCCATTTATGAAGTCTAACGAGGCTGTAACATGTAACGCGTAGCCCATAAAAAGTATAACTGTTATGGAGAAGGGAAAGGTATGAGGAAAAATAAAGTTCTTGAAAAGGGGACAATTGCAGTCAAACAAGAAGGAAAATGAGAAATAATATTGCAAAAGCAAAAAAAAATCACGGAAAATATCACCCTGAAATTAATTCGAGATTCTAACATTTTCATATTCCCCCTTCTTCATTGCTAATCCTAGTGTTCCTGTGTCGGCTCTAGATAATTGAACACATTTGTCATTTGTTGAGCTTTTGCATGATAACAAATCATTCTGAATTTTCAATCTTTAATACACAGACACACGTGTACTTTCCCCGTAATCACTCTCGATTATTACAAAAACGAAGGTTGGTTGCAGAATTGGAAACTCTGTGCATTTGGGGGGATTTTCTACCTGCGAGCGTATAATTTAAATCAAAGCGACCATTTTGGTGAGTGTATCTTACAAAACTCACCACACAACCATTCTGATAATGATACTCTTCATGTATCATCCCCGGTATCATTCCAATCAGTAAATCTATACAGAAAACCAAGATATAGCACCAGCACCCATGCTTTGTAGATTAAAAAGTGTTTGGATTCAACAGCATTGCCATTTCGTTGCAGTTGCAATAAAAAGAGCACAGTTTCTAGTACTCTTTCGGTGAGCAGTAGTGAAGATGCAAAAAACAAGAGAATGGAGAACGAACAAAACACATTTTATAGGATAATCGTCCATAAATGGAGGTAGTAGAAGTGAGAGAAATGATATAAACTTGTATACCGAGAAAACAAAAGGGTCACATTTCTATTAATAGTGATCTTCATCACAATTACCATTATATTAAAACTTTCTAACTACCTACATACGTCATCGTCATCTTCTTCAAAGAGTACTAGAATGGGAGAGTGTGTGCATTGCGGAGTGCCAAGCTTTTGCCTGCAGTCAAGAGAAATATTGGAGATGAGTATAACAACCACTAACATTAATGTTGTTTGAGAAATACTCACTATGTTAGAATGCTTAGAGGGATTTGGCGTTATCATTGAGGAGACAGCAGTGCAATGTGTAATATGCTGTATTATTGATAACAACTGGGGAGACAACCTGGAGCGAAACACCTAAGTTTTGTGTATCATTCTTCCCCTTCTTTTAGTTAATCATAGTTGGACCTGAACCCACCACCAACGTTTATAATGTATTATCAAAAAGATAAGGGAAGAGGCTTAAACCAAGAAGAGCTAACTACTGTCTGTTTCATCATGTGGCCCTTTTGCGTGGAAATAAAATGAATGTTTGTTAGTAGCACGTCAAGGCGTTTGAAATGATTTGGGAAGCCCTTTCAAAAAAAATCCATTTTTTCCTAGAGGACAGCGCATGAAATTTCCTTGAATGCCATACACCTCACATTTCATTTTTTGACTCATATCATCCATTCCACTCCACTCCTGAAAGGAGAAAACAAAAGGATGATGAAACGTAGAAATCAAGTTCTCATGATTCTGCTTTCTGTGATGGGAAAACGGATTTGTTTTGTGAGCGGTAGTGGGACTCTTGTTGGTTAAACAACAAAAGGATGAAGGCAAATAAAAGTTTCACGGGAAGAGGACAAACTGCACAGTTAAGAAAATAGACAAATGGAGTGGACCAAGTAAGAGAAAAGGATCCGTCAAAATGATCATAATCATCATCATTGAGAACACAATAGTTATTATGACCATGGGGCTGTTTTCTGAGTAAAAAGCTAATGTACATTGGGCATATTGCATAGAAAGGTGGCTGTAGCATATGCTTACTAATAATGACGGCGATGACAATCTGCCATTCTCATCAAATAAAATGACGTCCCATTTCCTCACCTTTTTCTACTAACTTGAAAAATACCTAGTTTAACAAAAGAACTGAGAAATATCCTGTTTTTCTACTAATCTAACAAATGAAGGCTACTAGTATATAACTGAATGTCCGATTATTAGTACAGTTTGTGAATCATTGTTCTTGGTACATTTGTTGTAGGAGTGCTGGAATCACGCATGACAGCTTGACAATCATCATTACAGCTTAAAGCTCAAATCACATCAACCTACCCCTTTTCACTTTATTCATGCTTATATGGACATTTTTAATATCAAATTTCGTCGAGTTTTGGGAGTATAAGGAGAGTGGTAGCCATTTTTTCTCCAGCTGAAATAACAACTAGTTAGACATCTCAAGCACCAATAATTTCGCTGGTGAGAAAAGTGAAAAACAGTTCGTTTTATTTCATTACCAAAAATCTTTCCTTAAATTTCTGGAAAAACTATTTCGCCCCATGCCGTGTGTCATCCACATATCATGGAAAAGAAACTTGAAATGGTTGCTTGTGCCATGGTGTGGGATAATACATTCGTTTTTATCATCCTGCATGTAATAATGATAGGGTACATAACATGTAATTGCAATAAACATACGCGAACATGACATGGTCATTGAGCATTGTTAATAATTCAGCAGCTGTCCATTTCAATTTGCTGCTCATATAATCATCATCAACATCTTCAGTCAGTCAATTGCATATGCCCTAATATAATACCACATAAACTGTCCTGGAGCCCTTCTCCTTTCCAAGACTGATTATTATTTATTTACTTATTTAGCAGGAACGAACAGCCCTTTCATCGCGGCTGTCAAACCAGTGGAACCTTATTACTTGTGTGTATACGGTTTCCAGTTTTCCCGTGTTTCATCATTATCATCCATATTATTTTGCTGTACAACTTGTGTCTGACAGTCGGGAAATCAACTCATCAAACGAGTAAACACCAGTAAATACTACGCTTCTCTCTTTCGATTTTCGGTCAACACATCCCTACTTTCAAAATGAATGTTTTCAACCCCAGAAAGTCCAAGCAGTGATGTGGTTGTTTGTTGCCTGCATGATTTTTGTGTATGAGTATACCAGATAAAGTTAAATTATTCTATTATCATAAGTTTGGTACATTTGAGCCTGAACAAGTAACGAGTAACGACTCAACGACTGGCAATCAAGATCCCGTAAAATTTCAACGAAAATTACGCGTGCCTTCAATGTTTTGTCCTTTTGATGTATTTTTATGTATAGTTCATGTGCATATATTGCATACCGACCGGGTACGGTGATGTGATGACTAACCAAACCAGACAATTTCATTTCTTGGTAATTCTCCTATGACCGAAAAGCACAGGCAATTATCTTGAAATACCAGGCGCTCTCTCTCTCTCCCTCAAGATAAATTTACTGTGGTTTTTATTTGTACACTAAACTTTTGTATAAAATAAAACCACCTTGCTTGAAAGAGACCGCATCACACAATCGCTTCCGCCGTCTGTCGTAAGCTTATACCCTGTTGGCTTGAAAACACACACCAACACATCACATCACTAAAAACTGGAAAGGAGTATAAAAACTGAAGTCAATATGATAAGGGGGATGATGATGATGTAGATGTGATGTTGTATGAGTCCTGTGGTCCAGGCCAGACAGGCCAGTTTTTATATATGCAATGTGGCCTCTGTGTGACTTGTGTGCGTGTGGCGTATTGAAAGTGCCATGCTTTATGGTATTCTATATGGCATTTTTGGTACGTGTCATCTGCTTTACATCTGGGATAATATTGTGCGACACACGCTATAAAAGTAAGAGCGTGAATGCAAACTTGGCATTTTTGTCATTTATTGCACTACTGAAACCTTTTCCTTTTACTCCTCCACACTACCACCACCATCACCGCTTCTACGACGTCATGTAATTCACTTAACCTCTCCTGCTGAACACATTCATTGAAGGCATTGTTTTTACATTCATGATGATGATATTTGGTAGAGAAAAAAGGAATAAGGAAGAAGGAAAAAACACTTAGTCAGGCTGTCCAATTCTGTGAAAATGACAGTCTCTTGGTGAATTGATGTTTTATGGAGATGCTTTACATTGTACAAAAGGTCGAAGAAGAACAAGCGGCATTGTGTACAAGAAGACAACAGGATAATAAAAACCACAAAAGTACATGTTCGCTTACACATACATTTCATCCACAAATAATATTACTAGAAAAAAACTGGCAGGCAACACATCACCCTATAAGAAGCCACCCATATTGCTGGCTATATTATATTCATGCTTTTTCTTCACGTGTAATGTAATGTAATCTAGTTCCGCATCTTTTTCATAAAAACTCAAGTGACTTTTAACAGCGAACATTTACATTTGCGCGAGGATGGAGGACAAGGCGAAAAGTATACTAGCAAGGGCACCCACTACGTACCACCGCATCAAAATGTTGATTCCATGAGCATGTAGATTCCTCTGACGGAAAAAAATGATGATGAAAGCTAATGTAATGCAAAAAAAAAAGGATTCGATGAATGCTTTTGATATGATCTTACGAAACAAAAGCGGCGACGAGCAATATAAAAAGGAGAAGCCAACGGTATGGCACGGCACTTTGTCGAGTTGCATATTTATCATGAGTTGAAAACACGAGATTTTATTAGTACCACTCAACCAAGCAGCTCCACGCACACGACGACAACATAACTTTACTACTATACACAATAGTTATACTTTACTGGATGGCATGGCGTCACACAGACAAAAACGAATATAAGAAGAAGAAAAACACTGTTGATTTTCATGGGACAAGATCAAAATGCAGATAAGACCTCTTTCCAGATATTACATTTTGCTGGTCGTATTCTCTTACGCAACCCAGTGAAATGGAAAATTAGGCATGAAAAAGAGAATCCAGTAAAGAGAGGGAAGGGAAAAGCAATGGGAAATGAATGAGATTGCAGCATCCAATCAAACTAAAAGATCGCTTGGTTCAGTTCAGTTGAGAGTAGCAGTATAAACGTACATAAATATACATTATGTTTTTGTCTTTTGACACGAGGTATACGAGAGCGAACACTAGTGTCAATACAATTTATATACCTATTTTATACATGAAACAAAAAAAAAACCTGCTGACTGTTTTACTGCTTCTGGGCCTGGTCTGGTGCGTTGCCACTGCCACTTTCAGCTTTACCACTTTCCTCACTCAGACACTTACTTGATGAAAAGAATCCCCAACCATTCCATCAAATTTTGGCACATGGCTTTCATTCTCCTTTCAGTCCTTTGCACCCAACAACTTTGCAGTAAGAGAATATTACATTTATTATGTAGCCTCTGAACTGAACTAAAATATAATACAATGGAAGCAGCCCCTCAACTTGTCGCTTTGGTTCACTTTTACTTCATCTCGTCACCGCTTTGTGTGTCATTCAGTTTCTCTTTCAAACAAACCTTGTCACATTTTGTCACCCAACTAATTCATTGAAGTGACAACTTAAAAACGACAGATCTTCATAATCAAAAACTCACCCTAACATACAAATATACAACATTTTATGTACAAACCATTCAAATTTAAATACGAACCCTCTAATATTTTGTTCTCTTATGCAACTTTAATAATAGTATAAAAAGCTCAACAGTACAACTCATCTTTCCGATTTTGATCATAAACTGGTCATAATCGTGACTTGATGCAGACATCACGCCTGTTTTGTTTTGTAGTATTTAACATCAAACGGAAATCTTGAAATTGGCTTCGTAAATAACATATCTACCTTTTATCATCAGGTTGTATATTCAAACTTGTTTGCAGCCAACACACTGTAAAAGTATTGCTACACATTATTTGAAATAGACATTCCCTTCGTTCTTATGATTCAGTTTTCCTTTGATTTCATCTGTTGAAACCAACGTTGACAAATTTTCCGTACACTCGAACAAATTAGTTATTATATCCCGCAAGTAATTACTGCTAGAAATGATGCAAAGTGTGTTATTATTACAAACAAATCAGTCACTTCAATTTGCTTTTATTTATTTGGCATGCACACCCCCACTTTCTATATTTTAATTGCAATCATGTTCACATTCATCACTTCCTGTAACTCAAATGGGATAGTCTAACTTTCTCATTTATATTTCCGCATACTAATTTATATCGACGAAAAAATCCAATCAACTTATTTTTTTAAGAATTCTATTCATGTTTACTTTCCTCATGTCTCTATCGGCTCCTAGCGTCATTTTTAAAGACAAATGAGCAAGACCAATAGGTCGAAGGTAAGTAAGCATACAAGAATCGATTCATGCCTAAAATTTAACGTCTGGTTTACCCTACTTGTCACCGACCCTTCAGCTCAAATGAAAATTGGATACACATTTGATTCTTTAAAAGTCATCTTGATCATCCATTACTTTCCAGTTGTCTCTCTGTATACTACAGCCTGCAGCTGAATTTAAATTGACCAGTCTTTTGCAGATACAATTGACGAATGCCACATTTAAATCAGTTTAGTGAACCTACAACTGGCACGATCCTCCCCCATGTCGACATCATTTTAAAACAGAAAGCAAACCAGCAATTACCTCTCAAACGAGCCACAACGACCCATATGTTACATTAAGAAAAGACCCCAACCCGAATGAACCATATAGTACCTTAAAATTATGGGGTGCAAATTACGTTTATACCCACCCGCACATGCTCTATGCCATGCTCGCTGTGGTGTTGCATGAAAGTAAAAGAGAGTGAGAGTAGCTTTTTGACAGTAAACACATACGGAAGTGGATATATTATATGTGAGCTGACTTGACTCAAGTTTGAGAGTCTCAAGAAGGGGCAGATGGGCATCGTAATAAATTTTGTAAAAGCACTAGGGAGCTCCTTATATTATGTGTACAGCTTGGATGAACAGAGTAGAGCAACGCGGAGGGGAAGTTAAGAAACCAAAAGAAGTCTTCCGGATACAAAATATTTTGTTCCGCTTTTTCCTGGTGGTATGGCATGGCATCATAGCACACCAACGCCGCAATAACTTGCAGCTTAAAACTTTTCGAGGGCTTCACCACCACTAAACTTGATAGGATGAAATGTAACAAGCTACAAACTTTATATAAATTCGTACTATAGACATAAGTATTCTGGTGCGAGTCGCATTCTTATCGTTCCCAGGCACCATATTGTTCCTATTCTCTAGTATCAAAAGTGCATATGTCCATGTCAAATGTGTTTATTCTTTTTACTGATATGATATGCTGTATACAAAAAAAGGATGACCTTACAAATTCACTCTGGAGGGAGATGGATGGATACATAACAGAACGGAGGTGGAAGTTGTTAGAGTTGAGCTGACTAAGCGGTTGCTCCATTTTCCATATGGAATTCAAGCTACCAGCAAAATCAAGCTTTTTCTTTCCTCTTCCTCCGTAATACAACGTAACAAAAGTACATCACATCATCAATTCAAACGTTACGTTGTTCCACTGACAGTGACTTTATTCGACGAGCATCAGCCAGCACAGCAGACACAAAAAAGGACTGTCATGTGGCATGGCATGAGTCTCTGCTGGCTAGCCTGTAGCAATAACGTCAATTTAAGGTATGTTTTTGTGGTATATGGTGTAATGGAGATGTACACGAAACAGACTTTCAGGGACAGGCACATACATAAAAGGGAATAATCTAGCTGGATGAAATTCTTTCCTTTTTTCTCCTTCCGGACTCTAATACCGTACTGAGTGAGTAATATAATAGTAGTGAGTGTGATATGGGTAACAAGAGTTTTTGGTTTCTCTCTATAACTCAAAGTATTCAGTGTACCCTGTGGGCAAACTCTTGTATAATGCATGCATACATCCAAAGTAACATACATTTGATGTTTTCTAGGCAAGAGTCCAGTTGAGAAAGAAAACCGTCATCATCATCATCTTCTTCGTCTTCTCCTCGTATCTCCCTGTTTTTTTGTACCAGAGAATATAACAGACACAACTCCCAACTGTCTTTTCTATCCCACTCTCAATTTTCCCTTTTCGCACACACTTTCCTTCTCTTGCTTTTTTCATGCAGCTTGTGTTTGGATGGATGTAGGAAACGAACGATGATACCTAAAGCTTTTCTAGTAGTGGTCATCCCATTTATTTGAAAATCTATTCGACAGAAAAAGACGGCACATGTCGACATGACACAGGGTTTGCCCCTATAATTAGGTGTGGTAATATGTTTCCTCTCATTCGATATATACAGGATTTCTCTGCTTCTTCTCTCTTTTTTGTGTCTTTATATCATAATGTAACTTTGCTCACTTCTAATAGATATCAAATCTCATTATGTTATAAACATTGGTAATACTGTCGTGGATGGAATAGATGAATGTATTCAGAAAACCGTCGTGCGTATATATAAGTATATCGTATCAACATTTCGCGGCCCGGGTGTCCAAAGTCTAACATTCATGCTTACTTACTTTCAGGGCATAACAACCGAGAGAGGAAAACGATACCAGAATAAATAGAAAGCATTGCATTAGATTATCCTTATTTTTTCTGTCTCTTCCTCAAAACTACGACACGTACACAGTTGTCCCTACAGTCATGAAAAAATAGAGAGAAAAAAGGTGGGGAAAAGTCTGTGACTTGCTGCTATCATCCTACTTGACTTTCCTATTTATGCACTTATTGTTGTGTGCCCATTTGCCTTGCTGTGTTGGTTCATATGGTGGTGCTGTGGTATATTATAGGCTCCATGCAGTGATTCTCTCTTTATTTTTTTCTCTCTCTCTGTCTTGTACTCTGAATTTTTGTATCGCATTTACATCGCCTGCTGCCTTTCCATATTATACCTCCCACTACTTCTCACTATTTTCTGTGCATGTATGCCAGCTTTTTTTGTTACTTTTCCATTTGCTTCACTTCTCTCTCTCTTTCACTCCTCGTCTATATTCTACATTGGTCTCGGGAGTGAAAGCGAGCCGCGGTGGTGGTAGCAATCTAATAATCCGTTGCTCTGAGTGAATGAGGAAAACCAGAGGAGACGGGGATTTTAGATGACAGTGATAGAAAAAGCTGACTGGAAAGAAAGAGCCCCGCATTATTGACATTACTACATATATACATATCCATGAGGATAGAAAAAAGCGACAATCCTCACCACCACCAGATACACTGTTGTTGGATATTAGCCCATTTGCTGATCCATATTTACACACTGTATGTCTCTATACGTGTGTTCGTGTATTATATCACATTTATATGAAAATAGATTATAGCACTTCGTACAATTCGAAGAAAATAGATTTTTACGTGGTGTACATTTCTCATGTACATAATCCTTTTTCACAATAATAAAATAAGGGCATGTGTCCCAGGCCCGTATCAAACTGAGTGAGAGAGCGAAGCGAGGGATTCATATCAAGTCAATATGTAAGTCTCCAGCTGGAAATAAAATAGAATGTTCTTTTTTATTTTTTACTATGCTGGTTCACCAGTTTATTATACAGATGACCAAGTATCCTTTTTTCATTTCTATTCACTTGTCAGAAGAAAAAAACTCACATAAAATCATTGTTTTATTATTTCTATTACTTTATGGGCAAAAGATATCGTATAATATTTGAACTTATGGGAAATATACATACTTGATAAATACTTAATAATAATCATCTATTAGACAGACAGATATATAACTTTAATGTCAAGCTTTGTAAGCAAAGATTATACACGAGATACATTTAAACATATAAGCCTTCAGTCAGAAATACTTATTTGATGGTTAAAAGACTGAAAACAGCTCCCCCGTCGACTGTTTGGCTAAAGAAAATTTTCACACAAAAAAAGATAAATGTGTGAGTGAACTGTCTGTTTCCTATGTTGTTCAGGGAATATGTAAAGATTGAATGTGATATTTAACTTCTTTTTGCTACTCTCTCTCCCCTTTTCTTTCTATTTCTTTGCTGCTGTTTCCCTTCTTCACTTCCTGGAAAGAAATCTCAGTCTTTTCCTTCTCTCCCTCTACACCACAATGATTCTCTTCTTTTCCAGCTTTCCGTTTTGCTTCCGGCAAGCACACACATAGACAAAACACACAAGAAATCGGTGTCTATATTACTTATGTGTTTTTGCTGATGATAATGATTTTGATGAGAAGAAAATAGTGAAGCCACATATATTGCTGTTACTCGCTCACCCTAACATTTATTTTCTCCCTTTGCTTCTTCTACACTTTTCCATCTAGTCTGAACCATTACGAAGAAAGGAGATGACGACGGTGATACGACGATGCCGGTGGTGCAAGTGTTGTTGATGATGACATTGAAGTTTCATCTTGTATCCTGTGAAGTTAACTAGCGTTTGTCAGAGACAAAATAATGAGAATGAAGATAAAAGTTGTTATATAACAAGTCAAAAAGCAGATGCTGCTCTGTATCGGTGGAATAAATAAGAAGGGAAAATAGTGCACTTTATTTTGATTCAATGCAGTTCTTCCTGTATTTCAGTGGCAAAGAAAGTGAAAAGAATTCCATGCATAAAACATTAGGTCATGCATATATATTATCATTAGAAGAATGAAAGTAGGAAAGAATTTCCTCCTTTTATACTGTACTCTCTCTTACTAAAGTGTTGTGTCATAAGAATCGACTGGCGTCAAGTGAGGAAACCGTTCCCAATAAAAAATGACTTACCATTTCTCAGACAAGTTTACTTTTACACTTAACTCGTCAACGGATCTCTTTCACCCTTCAATAAAAGTAATTACGGTAACCTTCAAGAAGATAAATTCCTGCATTTATTCTTTAAACTTCCGTAGCGAAACAACAAAACATCATTTTCCATTATCAATCAGAAAAAAGGTTTTAGTTTTACACTTGTCTCTAACTTGAAACTTTAGCGGATCGAATTTTTCTTGATAATTACATGTTCGTTTTCGTTTTCTAATCAAAGATATAAGTCGTGTCGTAGAAAATGTAATCAATGCCTGTGCCAGTACAACTGCAACTTACTAGCTACCGTTCCATTTAATCCTAAACAGTAGCTGTATTTACAACAAGCCTAACTAGCAACTAGAATCTAAGAGATGACCACATGAGAGAATGAACTATGAGCATGCTTGTATTTGGAAGAATTGTATGACTTGTAGTTGTAATACAGCACATCATTCAATTGATGAGAGAACTCCACCAGAAAACTTGTGAGGCCAATTTTCCCCTGATTTCATGCAGATGAATAGAAAACCAACTACATAAATCCAATCCATGCCATCAATTTATTCATGAACTGTGTGTGGGATCGTCAAGAGAAGCAAAGCAACAGCACAAAACAGTAACTTGCACAGTCACAGAATTTGTTTGTTTTTGTGCATGGTATTATGGAACTCGTATTCATTTTGAGATGAAAGGATGGGAGCAGCATTAGAATAGAAGGAGAAATGAGAGAATGTGTGATGAGATGTGTGGACGCAGTACTCCAATTAATTTAATCTGCACCCGGACACAATGAATGAGTGGGAACAGGGGAGAGAGAGAGAAGTTTCAGACCAAATTTCAGAGAACCAACAAGATATTATATTATCTCTCTTGTTTTTTGTGCTTTTAGTTTTAGATATAAAACAGAGCGACATATATACAAGTTTAAAGCTCTATTAAATAAAACAAGTCACCCACCACACACCACCACTGCCTCCTCTCTCCACCGATGAATTTCATCGCATAGCTCTTTTCTGGAGTATGCAAAGAGAGAGGAATCTGTAATATTAGTGGAAATGAAATTCAAGAATGTCAGGCATCCCACACACATGCAGATGAGCATATTATATTCACACTTGAACATGTTCTAAAATGCATCGGGTGAAGCGATGAGTTTCGTTGCAGCGGTGGTGGTACTTTTTAAAGGTGATGAAGATGATGATGATGTCTCCAGTCTAGTTTACACCACATCCTTTAACATGCATGCATTCCAAACCCACCAGGTCCAGAGACATGGAATGCACATCTTGTTCTCACTTCACAGCTCTGTTCACTTTACAACCTCACACAAGCTTTAAAGGTGTAGTCAGATCTATGAACATTGTACTTTACACACGTCCTTTTCCTTATTTCTCTTTCTCTTGCCTAAACCTGAAATAATGTTCTCTGTTGTAATGAATGAGTTAACGCTGGAAGCTTGATTGAAGGGGACCCCACCTGTTTTCCACTTAAAATTTTATAGCCGACAAAGTAGAGTGTTAACTAAAAAGGTGGAGATGTGTATATAAAATTACATTCAATGCGTGGCGATGCGTGTAACTTTTTAGATTCTTTTCCTTTCTCGAGTCATAGTCATCAACGTGTTGGGTCAAATTAAAAGTACGACAAAATGTTTTATTTGCTTTTGAAGACCAAGCACAAAATTATACACACCATATGAAATGGCGTGAAGGTGTAAAATGAGATTATTTTGTTTTCCATGTCCCTTAATTTCTATTTTTTTCAAGGAAAACTGAGAATTTTCTCATTTTAATTTTCATTCTCATATTCTAAATTCATTTGCTGTTGGGCTCTATGATCTTAAAAATAACTAATGATAAAGTAATTGTAATTTTTTTAAGTTTTCATTTTTTCAATTTTAAAGGGTTTTACATATAACACACTGTCAGCAGTAGTGAGTAAAAAAGTACCGACTTGAAATGTTTTGCTTGGTCTACTTCAATTGTCAGAAACACATGTAATGTTTGTTATTGTCATCATGTCGGAAAAGAGGGCTGCTAACTGACGCTCTGTTGCTTTTTAGATGATACATTCAGTGTTAAACGGCATGTTGTTCCATGCATAAAAGCGGAAAAGGCTGAGAATAAGTGTATAGTATGTTCTCTACAAAAGCTGGGTTGAAGAAGTGTCAGGTCGCGCAGCTGGTGGTTAAGCATGTGTAACAAAAGTGTAAGTGATGTGTTTTGGTCGTCCCTATTCGCCCTTACCAAGCAAAAGAGGAAACATATAATATTATGTAGGTTTACATAACATAAATACAAAGATATTTCTCTAAACAACAAGTGGTTCATGTATTTCACAATATTAATATCATTGTATATGAACAACGGGTAAATTTTTATCACTTCGTTTGCATCCCAAGTAAATTAAACGAGTAAAACTTTCTATCAAGATGATATTAAATGATGAAGTTATGAAGATTTTTTTGACTGAAACCTGGCACAGTAACGCATCATGTGTTGATTATTTGAATGAATTTAAATATTTGCTAATTCAAAAAATTACTAAGCACACAGCACAGCTATGTTCCGATGACTTACTCAACTATACCAAACAAATATACGCAAACAGACAGACTCATCGTCAGACAAACATTACACTTGCATTTATCGTAACTATCTAAAATGTAGTTTTTACTCTTCTCCGGGGATCCACTCATTGCAATCAGTCAATCATGAATCCTGTGTGTGTGGTGAAGAAGGGTGGTCATGTTTGGACCGAACCCAAGTAAGAGCAGTAAATTCACTTATTCTTTTTTAGAACTCATCATCAAATCATGTTACAACAGTCCAGGGAACACATACTTTGAGCAGTATAGAGCTTCCTACAACTTGTTTATTTCACTCTCTTTCTCTCTATCTATCAAAAACGGTAACACTTTCAACATGTGTAAAAAGAGATACAAAAATTGGATTCACAACAAGAATGTCTGAGGATGTAAAGTTCCATTTCAGGATTTACGTAGAATCTCTACAGCAAGCATATTATCCCATTTACATTAGTTTATCTGTGGTAATATCCAGTTGCAGCCGACACCAGCCACCACCAACACAGATAAATGATGATGGTGACCATTCTAGTCATGAGAATCCTCATAACAAGAAGAAAGCTTTATTAAGCAGTAGTAGAGATGGTAGAAAGCGTACATATACATAACCACATAAAAGTGAAATGATGATGCTTAAAAAGGAGTGGTGGTGCGTGTGATGGTGATGTTTTTGAGTGCAGAAGTCAGTAATCGCTTCACTTTACTACTTTTGGAGCCGAAATGGTCGAGAGAAATCCAGAGCAGTAAGCAGCAAATACTACTAGCAAGAGAGAGAGAGAGAGAGCTACGAGGCGTATAAAATATAATGTGATGAACCACCACTCTTCTCACTAGAAAAGGAGTAGGACTTCTGGAATGGTGAGTCTAGCCACCAAAAAAGCAAAGTAAAGAAGAGACACATTCAATTGAAATTGAATAGAGAAGGAGAGAGAGAGATGAGAAGTAACTACTATCATCATCGCATCACACACCGTCATCATCTTCTTCATCATGATCGCCCATCCATCCCTAGACAAAAAAAAACCAAAAGAACCAGACCACCAGAAAAGTCCTAATAAGTGTAAAAGGAGGAGCAGCACATAACGAGAACGCTTTTTGTAGTAACTAGCATTTTACAACATCACATCACATCGCTCTCTCTCTTTCGAACAGTTATACTCAAAAGAAGTGAAGGCGAGAGGAATAAATAGGCTCGTTTTATGAATGTAGAAAATTCAGGGTGGCTGGATAAGGTTATACACATCATCATCATTGAAAACGCTTATAACCCCGTTGATGATATGTAATTGTTGATCCAGAAAGCTGAAATCCCCGATAATACTCATCATGTCCATATTCTCTTTTCTAACAAAGAGGAGGAATTTTGTAGATTATTATTATTGGGTACGTACATTCATACATACATATCTATTGTTAAACTACATGTTATCATTGTAGTATAATCGCGTAACCCGTTCCTTCCTGCCTGGAAGTTCGTTTTTTTGCTATATCACATCGCACCACATAACAATTTGATGAGAAAATATATGTTCACTTCCCAGTATAAAATATCTGATGATGGCATATCCTAAAGAAAATTCAGCGAGATGAGTGAATGTGTGCAAGGAACATGAATCTATGAGCATGACTGGGTCAGAAAAAGAACGACAAATGCTTTTGTAAGGAAAGAGCAGTAAACGCGAGATATGAAACCAAAGGGGTTACTACTACGATTTTATAACTTGTACAGCACAACATTCGGTCGTTTTTTTGTCCTTTTTGGCTTTCCTCCTACATCACAACGCTCTCAAGTCAAACAATGCAATTCAATACAATTTTGATGATGTAAGCCTGTCTTTTCCAAGACATATCCGTTTCACACTCTCACAAACATGGAACCTCTAAAGAAGAAGTAGTGCAAGTATAGAGAAATGAAAAAGGAGAGGCATCATCATTATCAAGAAAGTAGAGGAACGTGTCGCTTTCCCATAAAAGATTTAAGGACAGGTCCCAAGACACCAGCACATAAAAACTATCTCGTCACATCCATTCTTCTTTCTTTCTACCACCACCACCACCAACGCGCATCACTGCACTCTTCCTCAACCAACAACACCAGCAATACTCTAGCTGCCCATCATTAAACCAAACAAAAAAACTTTTACACTTTACTTCTTTTTTTCTCTCTTTCTAACCAAACCAAGCAACTACTCATAAAAAGCGAAAAAAAAGAACAAGAAAAATAAGAAAAATTTGATCCTTTATCGTGTGTCGTGCTCACAAGAATATGAGTCTCCCCCACTTAAGCTGCAACAGTCCAAAAAGGAATACACGCAGACGAAGTAGACACGTTGTTTTATTATACGACTCAACCATTCCATACATAAAGTTAACTCAAACCCATCTATCTACCACTTCACCATTTTCCATTACAATTATCCGATGCGCACTGCGTTTTTTTTGTGTACTTGTTCCTATCATTCCCTCGATTTTCTTTTGAGGATTTGATTCACTTCACAACAGCCAGGCCGACGGCTTGTTGTGTGATGCTTCTTGTCCTCTCTTCTCGGCTTCAAATCATTTTTTTAGTTTTGCTCTGTCACAACATCACACCAACAACAATGTCCCTTCATCTTTTATTGTGCACGCAGCAAGTAGTTGTCTTTGCATCGAAAAACTGAACAAACTCACCCCTTTTCTTTCTCCTCGGTTTCTGTCACGCTCTGAAGCTTCAAGAAAATGAAAGAGAATTGAAGAAAGGAAAAAGGATGCAAGCGGCTCTCTCGCTCGCTTGTTTCCTGCAAAATGATGACGATTATCATCATCATCAGCTTTGTAGTTTTTCATCTATAAACATGATATATATGTACGAAGACATACTGATTCGTTTTCTTGAATTCCCAACTTTTCATATTAGTATCACAAGATCAGATCCCTAACAGTTAAAGCGAAAGGAGATATCCTTTGAGAAGAGCAATCAAAGTTTTCTTTCCAAAGATCTGGTGCACACACAACACATCAATCTTTATCTATCTTCCCACTTTATATCAAACATAAAGGCATTTTATGATAAGAAAAGGGGAAATGATATCGATGGAACTTGAATTGCAGAACAAAGAAATATATATCTATATTTGTACTCTCTTTTCTATGATTTCAATCTTTTACTCGTCGTCCCGAATTCGGTGAGAATATACAACGCAATGCTGTTTGGCTTTTTGGCTTGACTGGAATTTTAGTTGAAATAAAAAGGCTTGCAATCAATTCACTCATATTTGAGGACAAGCTTGCATCGGTAATGGGATTGCTGAAAAGGAATGAGAAGAAGGCAACCAAGATGTAACGCTGTAAGGTAGTGTAGTGTTGAGTAAGGTGATCAAATCTGGTGATATGGATTATAGAGATGCTTATATGAAAGTAAACAACAGACTCGTCTCGCCGTCGCGTTGTAATACCTTTTACTCGACTCTAGCACATCACCGTTCCTGTGTAAACGGAAGTCGTACTTACCGTAAGAGCACTTGCCCTTTCCTCTTTGCTTACCACTTCAAACATAATAATAATAATGATATAACAACCGATATTGTCAACTCCGTTAAACCGAGATGTAGAAAACCGGTGACAATATAGGAAACCAAAGTTCAACCAGGCCTGGTTTACTCTTAGCTGAAAAAAACTTTGTTTCCGTGAAAGTGTTATGCCATAAAACTTCAAACATTTGTTTTGTAATATACACAGATTTGGCATTACTCTTTTTTATTTGATTTTTATTGAAAGAAACGTCAAAAAATGTAGGTTTGCTTGTACCGAAGTACCCACCTTTTCATATTACAGATTTTATGCAGATTGATGAATCATTTTGAATATCGCTCTGGCTTTTGTGAATAGACGTAGTGTACCATTTTTGTTTTATTAGAATACGTTTTGAATCCTTATTCAGGATGGAATTCACGTAAATATTTATGCACAAGCAAATAAGAGAATTGAAATGAGATGAGTCTACTAAAAGTATTAATCATTAAATTGGCCTGACAGGGTTTCAATTGAAAATGTAGCAATCTCTACTTCTTTCTATAAACATATATGGAGCAATCCATGTATGCGCACTGTGAACTATAGACGGATAAGGTATTTTTAAGATGAGAAATTGAAATGGATAAAATACGAGTTTTCTCTCAATCTCGTTGAGAATCGAATTGAATGAAAATGGACTTGAAGATTCTCAACATGAAACCCACCATTGAAAATATTTTCATATTTAGACACATATTTTTCGCTTGAAAAAAATCATTTTATGTTTCAGCCTCTGATAAATTATTATGAAAAGAGAAAGACAAAAAACTTCCTATCTAGAAAAGTTTTCTGTTGATTCGTTTGTTCGTGCATTAGCTACAAAAGCATGCAAGAAAAGTAGAGTCGCATGTATAGAATCACGTTTTTCCAAAATAATCCATTCAATATAAGAAGGGAGGAACACACAGGAAATCTCAGTCGGACTGAAAAGTAAACTGAGAGAAAAAGTCGAATCATCATCCTCATCAACATTACAATAATCATCATCTTTCCTTTTCGACATCATCTTGTCTTGTCTTCTTCGGATGTCGGATCGGCACTATTGCTCTAAAAGAAAAGAAGAAATTGGCCTCTGCTGCTAACTCCCAACTTCAACTGTGCTCCGACTCGGCAGATCAAATGCTGCTCTTTTTTACGAGCCTTTCTATCAACATGGTAATCATGATTCAGATTTCAACTTGATATCAAATCATCGTAACATAAAAAGTTGGTGAATGTCTTCCCTTCCCCTTTCTGCTACCGCTCACATCCCAACATCCCTCATTTCCTCGGCGTCCTATTCCCTGCACCTTCAATCAATATTATCATCATCATTACGACGGCATTATGCATACAACATCAATTACCCTGCTGCTTCTGATGATACCAGTTCAAAGGAATATATCTATCTGCCCCCTTCTCCAGTTAAACTAATTTTCAGCTTCTCATTCTGATGGAGACAGAAACACGATTAAGAAAGAAGCAAGAAATCAACATATCGTAAATGTTATTAATGTTATTTAGCTGTAGACATAATAATATCCTAAGAATAGAAACACGACAAATTTTCTGCTGTTTATATTTATATTTCAGTATAAAACGTTTCTATAAAAATCATATGTCTTTGAGATATGTATGCACCATTGTAATATCCAGCCAACTATTGAAACAATGAAAATGAAAGCTCGTTTTGAAAAATGGAATCTTTCCGGTGCGAATCCAAATTATTTAATAATCAATAAACTTAATCTTAAGACAAATCCCAGTCATGATCGTGTGGATGGACAGTAAAATTTAAAAAATTCCAATCGATTATATAATTTTCAAAGTCTCCAGCAAGCTTTACAGTAGTCGTGCATTTACTCCTTATCTCTAAGAACAGATAATTTTTACTACACGCAGTAGCCTCCAAACTGAACTGGACTAACCACTTTTTCCGCAATATGAATAAAATGATAATAATATTCATACATTTTACATTTCTAGTTAAACTATATGATCTTCATCAATTGTCTTGTTTACCCCCACTACCACCACCGCCATAACACCAACCAACTCAACTCCTCAGTCCAGTCCATCCAAAAAACAGAAGCAAAATTTAGTCTCATTAGGATTACTTATACAACCAGTTACTTGCACGTCTCCGCTTGAATATATATATGGAAAAGAGAATTCAAACGGTTAGCCGCAAACCCCAAAAAATGTTCACTCCTTTGTTACTGGACACATTAGATGTGTCCACTAACATGAACGATGATTGGTATCCACAATACAGACACAGCAAGAAGCAAACAGACGTTCATAATAATAATCATGAAACCCCCATCAAGTAATACTCTTCAAGTTATTGCAACTTATCAAATTCATCACGACGTCGGCTCGTATCCAGCTCTACTCGTGCTGCTAGTTCGTGCTTTAATGATAATGATATTTTTTCTCCTTCTTCTATTGCATTTCACAAGAAAATTCCACGTTAAAAAACGTGGATAAAAGCCTAGGTAAAAAAATCAAGTATTTTAGATCAAATAAATCCATCAAGCCGACTGAAAATGTCCATAACTAAAAAAATACTTGCAGCATAACATATTCTATCATAATTATTACACATCGGTAGAAAAAAATACATTTTACTTTTTGGCTTCGCCTTCAATTGCAACTGCAGTAGTGGCTACTCCGTATTTGTAATGGAGAAAGGACATCCATCGCTCCCATAATGGATTTCATCTTGTACAAACATTGTCGAACGAATCTTGAATTTTTTTCATTAGTTTTTTCTCTCTTGTTTTCCATTTTATTCTTATAATAGAGTAAGATGTGAGGGGAAAATAAGCTTTGTTTGCCCAATTCTTTGTATAATAATCAAGGTAAAAACGTATTTGAGGATTTTTTTACTTGTAGATGGATCCGCTCCATAGATAGACTGAAGTAACTACCACTTGTTCTTGTCTAGTAGGCTGGTCAATTACCAAACAGGACTATTGGTCTTATTGGGTTGGGACTGGTGACTGGACTGGTATTCTGAGACGGGCGGACGGGTGGTCCTGCTGCTAACAATTATTTGCTTTTTTCGCTTATTACTATTATTATCTGATGTACCTATTTTCCTACATATATGCTTAAGTGAGAAAAGCTTATTATTATACAGTAGCCAAAATAATCTCGTTTTGTCTTCGCAATTAAAATGCCAACACGGTAGGCATCGACTTGACTCACCACCTATGGACATATCTAAGCCATTTAGATTCACTTCAGCCTGACACGTTGCTGTTGTTATTTTGTGTAGTTGTATTGAACGGACCGGGGCTATCAGCAGCAGTAGTAGGTAAACTATTAATGATAAAAGGGTTGTCCAGCTGCATTTTCAAGGAATATTTTCCGTGATACTTATTAGTTAATTTGTATGAAATCAAATATTTCAGATTCTAGCTCATCACGATCTCATTAACTAACTCTTCCAGTTAAAAGCTTTTAATTTTTTCCTAAATATTTGAGTGAACTGCTGCCTAACATAAACTTGCCATTCCAAAACATTTAGATGCATTAAGCACGTACGTAGTCAACAATTTTATGCAAATATAATTGTGCAAACAAAGATATTCCACTTGAAAAATTTAAATAATAATTGTCCCATAGTCAAAAGTGGGATTTCTTAGGTTTTAAAGTAGAAAAAAATCATCAATAAGCACTGCAATTCAACTTGTCAAACGAGATTTGATTTGAAAAGAATGTATCTTGTGAAGTATGTAGATCTGCTTATGAGGATGTGATGTGACAAAAAAGATAATCATTTAAGAATACTTGAGAGAGTTTTTGGAGCAGTTGTATAGGAATAAATATTTTCATGGTTGGACTGCAAGCAAACTTATGATCTTGATATCTTTCCGTCTATCCGTAACAATGAAATGATTAAAATGATGATGCACAATTACATCATTCCTTCGTTTTACTGTGATCTATCTTCGCTACGCACTTAATTCGTTTTGAACAACTTTTGATTTTGTAATCCTACAATGAAATCCATAATCTATATGAGATCCCGACGATCTGATAAGACTTTTTCCATGCAGGAATGCTAAATCACTTGTTTCATTGCTAGCTTCATGAGGAGAATGCTTATCTTATTGAGGTATTGAGTCAATAGCTGGTGTGACGGGTGATGAATGCGAATCTTAAACCCTGACGAATCTTAAAAATCACCCCCCTTTGGTATGAATGCATATGAAATTTTGTGCTGATGCACTTTTACAAGTTATACCTAGTTTCAGAAGCCCCTGCTCCCAAAGAACTAAGTAAATTTCGATCAAATTTATCATCTTGAATTACAAGAAGGTAATATTTAATTTTCCACGTCCCCTTTCTCACAAGTATTTTCTTTTCAATATGATCGTGAAAAAAAATACTTTGAATTCATTTGCCCCTGCGTTTGTATACATAAGACATAAAGATTGTTCTATGAAATCAGTAGTCCAATTTTATACGAACAATCAGTAACTGATGTCATCTAAAAAACATATATTTTGCTCTTATACCGGTTATACCAACTTGTATTATCTTTATATGGTTGGTAAACGCAAATTTGACAAAAACCAACAATATTTATACTTCTATCAATTCCGAAATTGCTCTGTGCATTTCAATTTTGAGTTATGCTACTCGCATGCGAAAGAGATTTGTACTTGGGCTTGCTTGTTAGCATATAAATATCTGATAAGTGGGTTTTTGGTACATGAACAATAAAAATTTGGAGTGAAATGCAACGAAATCTCGGAGAGAATTATTTTATTCAGAAACCATAAGTTATGCAGTGAATCGTTTGATGATATCGATACGATGATAATGGTATTGGTCTGTGTAATAGTAGGCAAGAGCCTTGATTCCCGAGCATGTTCAACTTTCCTAGTCAGCAGCAGCATGGAAATCTATATTCCCTGAGGGAAATTTGCTTTCGTTTCTATAACACAAGCAGTGCGAGAAGACAGAGCTTTTGCTGCAATGAAAAAAGAGGAAATTCAATGGTTTTGATAATACACTTTCACTTGTAGCTTGTGTGTTGAGTCTGTCTAGATGTGAGTAGACTGTGTGGAGAAAGAAATCAATTTGATTTCCAGTTGTCGACCGAGCTTTAAGTAAACAGTGAACAAAGTACATACACACATCCGATGAGAGAACATAATAATACGAAGAGGAAACTATTTTCTTGTAGGATTCTCTTATGTGTGTAACATTAGTAACATACTGAAAGAGTGAAGAAGAAGTAAAATGTAAGGTCCCCTGAGTTTAAGCTCAAGCATCAGTATACCAAAAAGGGAAATGTAACAGCAGCTTCACAAAACCAACTCCATCCAGCAAGCAGATACAAACATTCTCTTTTTTTCTAGATTTCCTCTTTGGTTCCCTGGATAAAACCAGAATTGGGCCAAGAACAGAAGAAAAAGAATTGAGGATGGATGATGATGGTTGGATGGAAAGAGAAAAGAGTTCAGCTGTTATTTCACTCGGTTGCGTGCGTGCTCACTCTGTGATAAAAGCTAAAAAAAAAAAAAAAAAGTATACGTTCTTCTCGTCCCATCTCACACATACAACAATGCTTTTACTTTTTTTTATAATAGTTGTGTAATAATACAATGCGGAATTTGCTACCGGTCACACAACGGGAACGGTCAAGCAAGAAAAGAGTCCAATTCATTCTGGCTCTCCCTCTTTTCATGAGATAAAAAAGAAGAAAAAACTTAAGACCGTTTTGAAGTGTGGGTGTTATATTAGTGTCTTTCCATGTAACATGCTCGTTCACATATTGGAAATATATATATATTCTGTACGGTAAGCGCATTACATTATATCAACTGAAAGAAAATCAAATTCTGTGGACAAAGGAAACTTTTTTCTTCTTCTTTGGACAACGAAAACGAATTGTCTATTCTTAAAGAAAAAAGGGGGCTGCTGAGAAATATAATCGCTCACGCTCAGTCAGAAAAGAAAGGAGTGCCGGCTCGGCTCAGACACTCACACGACCAAAAAGTCTCCCTAGTCGTTTCTCAAGAGTGTTCAAGTCGAGAAAAAAATATGTGGGAAGTAAAAGGAGACTTGAAAGTAATCGTGGTCTATCAGCAATTCTCCACTGGACTATAACCTTATACGTTGTCTTTTTGTAGGCCCGACTTGGAATTCAAAGAATAAGGTAAACTTTTCTTGTTTTGCAGTTTGGCTGATCACAGCACATAAAAAAAGGACGATGTTTTAAAAAAGGAGTATTTCATCACAGAAGTTTTGTTTACAGCTACAAGTATACTACCCTCATTAAAAGTTTCCATAAAGGTTGTTTGTTGCTCCCAACTTAAAAGTGCAAAAGTAAAAAACTGATTGGTTTAACGCTAAAATAACATTTCCTAAATTACAGCTTGCATATTATGTAATCTTCCTTTCCTACTTAATTTTAATGAACTTACTTTCCTCCTACTTCAATTTTATCATTCTACATCAGAAAGCGTGTGATGTTTTGTGAGTGTCAAACATTTATGATGACTGACGATGTGTTTGGGAAGGGAAGATCCCAAGGAAGGAAGGATCTCCTCGTGAAAATAACACAAAACCACCTTTTTCATCATCGTTATCATCATCATGTATAATGTAATTCAGTAGCATGTGTAGCGTAAGTGAAGTCAACATAAATAGTACACAGGTCAGGTACTTGTCGACGATGCGGCGAACAAGCAGCAAAATTAATGCAGGGAAAAGCGGTGTGTTCTCTCTTTCCCTTCTCATGAATCTGTCTGAACTGAACACAAGCAAAATGATTTTACATCGGCACTGGCAGCAACAACAAAACAGAATCTCATCGCCACTCTCTGCCACTAAACCAACTTAGCATAATACCGAAAAGCAGATAAATGTTTGTTTTCCCACTAACTCACAAGCCCCTTTCTTTATGGCTCGTTACGTATCACATCATCATCATACTTACATTTCTAGTTGAATTTCATCTTGTTTTATGCACTAAACAAAATGGATGCATGCATGAGTTAAGTGTAAGTCGATGTGAGAATGATAATGTTGATGATGTTCATCCTGTTGTAGATATAACATATTTTGACTTGCTTCTCACACCACCACCACACGTAACATCACCAATATACATATTATTATTATATTGGCTCTGAACATTATACATTTTATCTATCTAGCCTATCCCTCACTCTCTCACTTTTTGTTCCTGACGACCTCACTCACGTTCACTCTAAATTTTATTCGTTTTACGTTACGTTGCAGTTGTTGTTATCTGGTTTAGTTTTCCTTTCCAGAAGACTGTGGAGATGATGATTTTATGAGAAGGAAGTAAGGATTTGAATCGCTTGCTTGCCTTCTGGAAACAGGAATCCTCTTTTTGTTGCTCTTTCCTCCCAAAAAAACCAGCAAGAAAATGTGAGAATGAATGTAAAATGGTATGCTACTAAAGTACGTGTACTTATAATGCTCATGTGTGTGTTATGTTCAGGATTTGATCCATGGGACCATATCCAAAAATCATTGATGATGGTACTGGTGTGATGATGATGATGATTGTGATCATGCTTTCTATGCCATTCGAACCACTCAGGCTTGCAAAACACACCATGCCATAAGCTCTAGAAGCTCCCTCGCCCTTTTCTTACAAAAAAAACTGGAATCAAGATAGACCGAGCACCGGAGAACCGCCACAAGAGTCACTAGTCACAATCACTTATTATGATGAAACAAGACGAAGCCACGACATTCAGCAAAAAATACTTTTTTAAAGAGAAAAATAAGCTACGCAACGGTGACGGGGGTGGTGGTGGTGAAGTTATGTGTGTTAGAAATGATGGAAGCAGGGAGAAAGATGCAAGGAAGCGTGATTCCCATCCCATCATTCTCGATCTCATAAACAGCACAAGTACAGCTCCTTCTTGTTTTATATTCCACCCTACTCCATATAACTTGTCATTGCTTGCACTGCACCACTGAACTTGTTCTCCTTCTCATTTTACTCCATCCTTCATCGTCAGTCATCAGCACCATCATCGTCAGTCATCAGCACCATCATCGTCGTCGTCATTACTTCGTTGTTTTTAGTTCTTAAGGATAAAATAGAAAGCCTTAGCCGACAGGCAGGTAGACAGACAGCCAACATTCGTAAAGGGGTACATAGCATCCATCCAGCTACTAGCACTACAACTACAACGTGGTATTTTTTAGTCTACTAGGTTGTCATATTACAACAATGCTTGATCACCTACAGCGGCAGTGGTTTCATTTCATCCATACCCGGGCTGGAGTAGCAAAGGCATCAGTATTCTTTAGAGAAATGACGATCTAAAGCCCATAATCACATCCCACACGTTCATAATATTATGCCAGAGGAAACTCATCGTAAACATACATGGAAAATAATATACCTAAACCTGGAAAACACACTGCACGGGAGTAAGAGTAGAAGAGAGAGAGTGAACGATGCATGTAAAGAACCCTGGTACTTAACATGAAATCTTGATATCCACTGCCTTCACGGCGAACACTACACAGTGTATTGCGACGGGAAGTGAGCAAAGTGGCTCCAGTCTTATATTTCAGCAAACGGTACTTTTTATAGCGCACAGCTAAGTTACAACCTCTCTAGTTAATGTGTAAAGACATTATAAACATGTACCTAATATATATGTATGCATATGCTTTTTGGGTTTCTTTATCCAGTACTTGTAAAACATTAAGTTAACCATTTATTTACGAACGTTTTTAGTTTTCACTATAATATGCCAGGATTTTACGTTGGCACCCTATCCTTTCGCTTTCCTGTGTGGTAATTCCAGTGGAGAAACACACCACAAATAAAATGTAACCTGAAAATGTTGCACGTTGCAAAGATAGCGTTGAAAGTGTATTGTATCAGTGTGTATCGTACTCATCTTAAATTTTCATGCAAGATAAATGAGGCTACTACACTACAGTGTCATCATTATTATCATCCACCTTCTTACCGTGAAGAGCTGATGATGATCATCCTCCTCATCAACATTGTCATTATTTTCATCATCTTGCGCGGAGATTTTTTAGCAACACCGTCATAAAAAAGGAAGAAAGGAAGGGGGCACGATAAAGCATGAAGTATAGTTGATTGTTGGCATGTAAAAAGTACAAACTACGTACGCATTTCTTCTTTTATCCATTACATTGGCGCTAGAGAATCATAACGACTTTTGTTGCACGCATTTGAAGAGAAAAAAAACTACAACTGGTACACAATGAGTTGAACAATGCAGTAGTACAAAGTGGAGTTGATGACTATAAGTGCATTGGATAGTTGAGAGGAATCTCATAAAAACTTGTATCATCATCAACGTCATTAGCAGGTACATTTTACAACGAGTGTTTTACGCTTTGTGCTACCGAGCTAAGCCAAAAAATTACGAAAGTCACCCCAACTACAATAACCGTATATTCTCACAAGTATTTCTGAACGAGCAAAGATCACATTTCCAGCATGCAAAAATTACACTAGAAACAAGAAACTTGGTACTTATGTAAATATACGTACGTAAAAATATTTTGTCTTCATAATTTACATACAACAGTTGGTACGTGATTACAAAAGTGTGTACACTTGTAAAAATATGATAAAATGATAAATGTACTTGCTAGCTGGTGAACTGGTAAATTCATTTTTGTACGTATTCGTTCGTACGACGAGTCATGCAGTACTCGGTTTTCATTTTTCTTTTAAGGTTTCCCGTCCCACAAAAGAACTTCACGATCAAGTCGGAGTTATAAAAGACTTCTGAATTTTCTGCCATAAACAATAAAAAACAAGCTACATGACGATCCTTTTCAAGAAACCGCATATAAATAATATTATAACTTGATATTGTATAATGTCAAGAGGTAGGCCGATTTTTCTACGAACAAATAACCTGTAATGCATGTATTTGTCGGTCAAGCTCACGCTTGGGGTCAGTTCTTTATATAGAAGGTTCTTGAAAGGGAAATCAAAGGGTTGACTTTTTGGCTATTGTTGTTTTGACCAGAAGTCAAGGTATTACTAATAATTATTGTGGTCATTTTGAAAGACAAGCAGTACCGACAAAATATGTATGTATGAAAGAATAGTAAGAACAAGTACCACACAACGTAGCAACAAACCGACAAAAGCCCAGGCGCCAATACTCTTCTAAGACCCAATAACTCACAGAAAAACCTGAAACAAGTAGTCACCGAACATTTACGAACATTATGGACTTCTTAATGTCCTTTTATTGAGGGAAGACATGCCTGTGCTACACGCAAACAAACGTGAGCATCATCAAAATAATCTTTCTCACAGCACATTCCAAAAATAATGTATTGTCTTGTTTTTGGTGTGGTTTGTCTACTGTACTAGGTTGCTGCCTGCATGGTTATGGATGAAGCAGTTTACCTTAAAATTCAAAGTACCAAATGGGCTAGCATGTAGCCCCAGGAGGAAAAGTTCTTAAGTTTTTTCTTCAAAGTAATGTGTTAGAAGTTATTAAGAAAATTGTGTGCAGCTCAAGTAACCACTATCACCACCACCGCACCATATCATACAATACATCACCTTGTACAACCTCAGCGTGGTACAATCTCAAAAAATCACGATGATGATGTGGCCATCTCAACAGTGAATAGCATTTATTGTAAAGTCATTGTAAATAGGTGATATGATGGGATGGGACTAGTCCAGTCCAGTTTCTTTAGGATCTAGCTTGTTTAAGCTTAAACTAGATAACTTGAAATACTGATGACGATTATGGTCTCAAATATACATACTTGTTAACAATTTTATCTTGTACCAAAGTCGATTCTCTGTTTTGAGTTATAGCCTGACACGACAGTTGAAGATGGTATCAGGTATTTAATGATAAAAACCAAGTTGAACAGTTTTATGGACATCTTTTGTTGCAGGCGAGTGGATTAAACACCATCCTGTAACGATGAAATTGAAAAGATATGGTACTGGAACTGGAAATATTTGCCAATATTGTAACTTTGTACGATTTCAATGAATGGTCAGTTATCGTAAAGAGCAAATAAACTTTTGAATATTCTTTTTTAGATAATGGAATGTCAAATAAAAAGTGTTAGGAAGGGCAGAGCAGAGTATCAACGGGAAATCTGGTAACAATACTGTTTCGAATTGCATCGTGTATAAATAAAAATGCAAAATATCAAAAGATTCAGACAGCATTTTATACATTACATGCATAGATCGATGATGCCACATTCTTGGCTCGCTTTTATATTGCTTTCACTACTTAACTGGAGGTGCGAGTGTGTAGACATCACAACGAAATGAACATTATCATCGCCATCATCGGCGATATAAGACCATCATGGCAATGATAATAAGACGATCAACAAGATGATACTGAGAAGAGAGGATTTTTATGACCACATCATACTGAAGGTTATGATGAGCAAGGGAGACGTCCAAGTCGTTGCGTTGTCATTGTATTGTAAAAAAAAATGTTAGGCTCCTTGTAGTTTGTCCTGCTGCTGATACTGAGTGTTTGACACTCACTGTTTCCAGTGAAGTAGAAAGAAACGGTTCACTTTTTAAGCAAATTCAGCAAACTTGTTGTATGCAGTTCATCTATTCTTTTTTATGCATTGTTAGCAGACAAACTTCAAGCAGGACACGGATCGCAGACCTGTTCCCACCAGGATCACTACTTTTACAAGAGTTCCATCATGATGGTCGTCGTCGCCGTGCCTCTCTCCTGTTTATGTACCGATACGGCTGACATAAAAGCTGGCAAATGCCATCAAACCATCAAACTCTCCATCAAAACCCGAGTTTTATTACAGCCATTTCATTCAGCATCATAATAACAGCATAGGTATAAGAATAAGAGTATTGGAAGCGAATATTATATGGCACAATGGTTTGGCACATATCACTTGAGAGTATGTATGATCATAAGCAGTAACCGACAACCTCCTCTCGTTCATCGTTGTCATCATTTCAGAAGGAACTAACTTTAGAGTTGCATCGCACCAATGAAGAAAAATATCTTGGAAGGGGATAGTTTTGTAGAGATCTTCATCTATTAAACCTTAAACTACAGAATAAAAGCTGCTTGCTATAAAGTGGTATGTAATCAATAGCCTTACAAACTATCCCAAACTTTAACCAAACAAAAACGTTCAATGAGCTGTCAAGACTGCTGCTTTTGCCAAAATATTCTGTTTTTACAACAACCCTTTTATCTTGTCTTCTATCATCACAAATGTTTATGATGCATCATTTTGTCCTGCCCTAACCTATCTCAAAAATGCACGATAAGAACACAGAGTCGTATGTCATGTCCGCCGATAGTCACCATTTAAGAATTCCTCAGAATGATCATGGTTTTTATGTTAAGGTATGCCTATGGTCGTACTTAATTTTTAACTGTTCGGTTGATTTATCTGATTTCTAGCAGTTATATATTTTCGAATGAAACATTTCAATCGATTGTCGTTAGTTCACTTGAAAATGAACCGCCTCATTGTTTTATTCACAGCATTTTTGCTACAACTTCTCAAGGAGCCGGTACGATGATGGGTACAAACAACCTGATTTGACCAGTTTAAGTTTTATCTACAATATAAGCTTGGACTTTTCAGATTTGATCAAACTTTCATTTTATTTTATTTCTCAAAATATGACAGAGGTGATTTGAACTAAACTATTATCTCTTTCATCCTTCACAACCACAAAAATGTCAGAAAGGCGACGGTGTCAAAGCTTCAATTTTGAATTGATCTTAGGATTAAAAAATATTCCAGTTGATAGTAGCTAACAATTATCTTCGGTTTATCGCAGTGTGTTTGTTAGCAACTTGTTACATTGCAAGTCTGTAGCTTTTTACCGATTCTGGTTAACAAGTACCTTCGAATTTATGAATGA
>JAQIWN010000524.1:0-31642 GCA_034699025.1 Entomobrya cf. arborea Gr-Col-00668 | reverse complement strand
GAAACCGAATGTTTTACTTTCAAGTTAAAAATTAATTTGTTTCAACGAAATCAACATCATATCCAGGAAACGTTTTTCTGAGAAAATCTCAACAAGCCTTCGTTCAATAATTATTAACTATTAACTATATTTACTAAGTTACATGAAGTGAATTTAAGTCAAAGCTAACTCTTACAGAGCTATTTATACACTTTTTATTCTTACAAAATAAAAACAATTTTAGTTCCAGGTATTTTTGAATGTAAAATGTAGATTTGTCATTGAACCAATATTTATTCAGTTAAAATGAATTTAAAAAATGAGCTCTAGTCTTTGTCCTTATTTCTAGGAATGTTATTTAGGCTTATGCTTATTTGAAGCATGCAACAAAACAATGAATTTGCCACCGTTTAAAGTTTGTGGCATTTTCATGTAAGTTCGACTCTTTTGCATTTACCATAGTTTAAAATTGCCGGTGGTCGCAAATAGATAAATTACGCAATGTAGATGTACGTGTAGATACTACCGACGTTAGTGATACCGAGTATGACGATGAAAACGATTAAAATTCTGATGCATCGTCACCACTTAGACTTGCGTTTACTGTATCAAATAATAATACTACTATGCGTCGCGGACGAATGCGGCAACGACGTAGACTAATTTAGTTTTTAAAATGTTAATGGGTTTATTTTGTTTTAGAAATATAAGCACTTGTTTGTTTTTGTAAATTTTAATTATTTAGATTGAGATGATAGAAAAGTTTTATTAATGACTGCTTGTAATATTGACATTGACACTTGAAATAAATATAAATTTGCGTTCGACAAAAAAATTCTTCCAGTACTGTTTCTACTAATTAATTTCCACTAAAAATTCGGTCGACTAATTAACCAAGTCGACTAAAAAAAATCGTTTGTAGCCACGGTCGACTGAAGGCATTTCCACTATATTATACTGACCCGTCTAAATACACACGTGAAAGTGTCTATTTAGACACGTGACGTGTCTATATATACACGTGGAAAAATAAATAATAAAAATTAATTTACCTGATTGGTTTTAATTAAATTTTAGATGTTAAATGAGGAAATAATTTTTTTAAATAACAAATATGATCAGAAAGAACAGTTTTGTCGTTTAGTACAAAATCTTGAAAAATTGGTTCGGCAGTTTTTTCGGTATTTATTTCCAAAGTTTTCAAAAATTCCTAAACTTTGAAAATTAGTAGTAAAAAAACTTACCAGTAGAATTTTTCGAATTTTAATTTACAAAAAACTACGTTTTTGGTGCAAAAATTGGGTTTTTTTTTGTAAATTAAAATTCGAAAAAAGCGGCGAATCTAAAATCATTGGTTTCTTGAAGTACATGAGTACGTACACTTTCAGTGCAAAAAGCAAAAAATTCTACTGGTAGGTTTTTTTACTACTAATTTTCAAAGTTTGGAAATTTTTGAAAACTTTGGAAATTAATATCTAAAAAACTGCTAAACTAATTTTTAAAAAAATTTGTACTGAAAGATAAAGCTGTTTTTTCTGATCATATGTGGTATTTAAAAAAATTATTTCGTCATTTAACACCTAAAATTTAATTAAAACCAATCAGGTATATTTATTTTTATTTATTAATTTTTCCACGTGTCTGTATAGACACGTCACGTGTCTATTTAGACACGTCACGTGTCTATTTAGACACGTGGGCCTTGACTGAATTAGATTATTATTACTGATATAATATTGAATATGTAACATTAATATAGGATTATTAATTAGAAAATCATCAGCTAAATCAACAACTTGTACCAGTTAGCGTAGTTAAAGTAAAAATATTTAATATTGTGTTAAATTAAAAACTTGAAGTTTCAAAAAAATGTTTGAAGCTATACTGAAACTATTTAAAAAAAGAACAATTATATTTGGTTCTGCGTTTCGATTTTATCCAAAGAAGCAATTGAAAGAAAAATGAAATTGGAACAATCAAAGAACAATATTGTTCTCAAAGAACATGTTATCATTTTTCTTTAATAAACACGACAATAAAATGCATAAAAGAAATGTTTGGTATTATTAGAAATCTTTACTTGCCGTAAATTACGAACTTATTTCAACGTTAACAGCTTGCTGGCAATTGGAATGAAATAAGGAATAAATAATAATAATCTATTTTCTTTCTATTTATACCTTTCACACCGTAGAAAATAATGTTTTGAGAAAACCGAACCTTAAATTCGAAGAATCCATCAATTTAAAATTACATATATAAATAAACTAAACATACGTTCTGATTTTACAGAGCAGATTACCATTCTATTTGATAGTACACCGTACACAACAGTAGTTGAAAATCAAAATATGTATTTAAACGGTACTTTGATTCGACTGCGATTGCATAAATTTTTCTCTTCATATTAGTTTTAACTTCTGTTACACATTAATCCCTTTATATAAGCAAGTATATACACTTTTTGGTTGGTTTTAAAAGAAGATTCAGGCATTTTGTAAAGAATTATCAGCTTCGTTGGTGGTGCCGCGTGAAGAGTTGATCCATTTCCAAAATTGTAAAAAAAAATTCGCATCCAAAAATTTACTCTTGGTTTTGATGGTAAGCTGCATACCATATCGCTGCCGCTTCCAATGATATGAAAGTAGAGACACAAAGATAGAGGGGACAACATCAGTTGTTGCTATTGAGATAAAGTACATCTCATTTGATTAACATGGGGAAATTTTGGCTTTTTGAAGAAAAATGAAATCTTGTCCGCTATATATTTATGTGTCTCTACTGATATGAATTCATCTGCAACTACAGTTGAACCACGGAATCCACATAGATCCACGACTATCAACTTTTTTCACTACTGATAGCTATAAAACTGAACGGGACAGATAAACAAGTAAACTTAAATGATGACAAAGTCGGAATTTGCGTTAACTTTTATGCCAACAGTCAGTCCAAAATTGTCTTTTAAACAGGCTGTGTATTGCTCTTTAAGCGTAGTTCATACACTACGGGTGAAATAAGTAACATATGTCGTGTTTCGCTGTATTGCAAAAGTTGTTTGCGATACCGTGACTCGTCAGGACCAAGTGTACTTGGTCGACAACGCGTTCATTATACCAATTTTTCAATTTTGAAAAATGCCTTTTAAATCAAATCAAACATATGTACAATATGTATATATTTTTATCAATTATTAGTACTGCGTTAATATATTCAAGATAAAAATTTACACCATATACAAGTAAAGTTTTGATATGTTTTTACATGATTAAAGATACACCCCCTATTTACAAAAAAAATGTATGGTGTGTTATTTAAGTTTTGAAATAACTTTTACTGGAATTTATTTGTAATAGGTAACCCATTAGAGGCACATACTTGTAATTATTTAGTTGCATTTGGTTTGTTTTGTTGTTGTTGCACAGGTTCCTTGAATGAGCAAGATTGATAAAGCTAGCACATGGCTATGCTTAAGATCAAAGTTACGCAACTCAGCAACCGGTTGTCATGGAGACAAACGGTTTAGCAGTTTTATTTCTTATAATATTATGTTACTATAGCCAGAGTATTGAGCAGTTCTGTTAAAACATCTTGGAGTATATCCCTCGTCAGTAGGAAAGTCCAATATTTATCATCCATCACTCTTATTTTTGCTCTAGTTGTTAATGAGACAAAAATGAGCACTGCTCTTTTATTGTTTACGTTTTTGTTCATCTCATTCTGTACGGTGTACAAGAAGTAGACTACGATGTCTTCTATAATTCTTGTTTTCCAATCTTTAAGGAAATTTTTTTTTTCTTTTCTGAACGCAAAAATGTTTAACAATAATTCGTCAAGTAACTCGAATAATCCTATCCTTGAATTATAGACAACGCCTATAATTCGCCCGTCTTAATAGATTATGTTGCTTGACAGGTTTTATAATATCATCATAATTAATTGAGTTTTCCAATTGTTTGTGAAGTAAAAAGAAATACTTGATTTTAATAAAGCTTTGAGCAATTGTATCACTTATAGAAAATCAAATATCAATAGTGATTTTGTTTATTTGTTTGGATAGAAAGTAAAGCTTTATTTTTTAGTTGTTGGCGTTGGTAAATATACGCCTACATATGTTAGTTCAGTTCCTGCATATGATATCATGCACTGCTGTACTTGTACCAGGTTGTATGCAATCTTCTCATTATTTAAAGGTTTAAATGACGTAGTTACACTTAAAAAATTTCAAGATCGTACGGTGTGCTCATTTATCATTCAAATTGTATGTATAACTTATATCTAATTAATTATAAAGCAAAACCACAAAGTAAGCTGAATGACTGATTATAATTCTACTTATAACTAGCATTGCACAAAATAATATCGACATGAATCGTTTTTAATTTTACCAGTTTAATTTCCCACAGTAATTTCATAATTAATTAATTTAATATTTTGTTGGTCCCATGTTAGCTGCTATGACTGCCTTCATAGCAGCTAACATTTTGGGTAACATCAGGCTCCAAATTCATCTAATATCCTCGAATTTTGAAAAGGTTTTTCGACACAAACTTAAAAGCAAGGGTCAATTTTTACTTCAAAGCATCTCTTAAGAGCTCAATTGGGTTGATGTCTGGCGATTGTGCTGGTTAATCGATGCACTGAACTTAGCTTTTGTTTGAGGTAAGTCTTGTGCCTTATATGTCTTTTCAGTACTCGAGCACTTCGAATATTTTTGGCTGTATTCAGCACACTCAGGAAACAATACGTTAAATTAAAAAATGTTGAAGGCCTGGAATCAATGCAAAATAGTACATTAAATGTCTGGCATAATATGTCTGAGCACACCAAACTGTGCTTGTGACCTTTTGCAATTGTCAGAAAAATAAATTGAATTGTTAGAATTTCTAAAAGGTAATAACACTTACAAAAATTTGACCGTCGGGTATTTTTACGGTTCTCTCATAGCTTATATCCAGGCTAAGCATATTTTCATAATCCCTCCTTCAGTTGTATCAGGATACTTAATTGGTACCAGGAATTCGGGTCCACATTCAATCATTTTGATATTTTCGTCGAATGTATCACGATCAGTTAATACTTTTAAATGCCCCAAGAATAAACATAATAAGAATAGACTGGAATGCCTAATTCTAATACACAGTTCTGAAATCGAAATATACAATATTTAGTATGATTCTTAAATATGTGTCCAATCTATTTTACAGTAGCTATTAACTGACGTATACTCTCTCCCTCCTTTTCCGATGAGGGATGTCGTGGCAGTTTAGGACAAGGACTTGAATAAGCATGCATTTGATTACAGGCGTCAATTGTTAGGCAGATTACATTACCTGAAAGTACCGAATTGCCCGGGATTTAGGTATAAAGGACACAGAATACAGTAATATCGTCATTTTAATGAATATAACACTAACGTAATAGGCACTTCGTATCACCCTAATCACTCAAACGACCGGCGTATTTGGAAAAGAAGGCAAGTATAGGAAATAATTCCTGTTCTATCCAACGCCAGTTATATGCGGGTGGTAGTCGCCAACCACGTTTTCTAAAGCAATTTGTATTTAAATACATCGAAAAGTAAAGAAATAGTATTTGCAGGAATACTTCATGCATTAATGGTATGGAATTAACAAAGCCAACAATGCAAGGTATACCAACAAAGGTTGTTTTGATTGTTGCAATGCCCTATAACCTTTATCATAATCATGTTGGTTGTTGGCGGTATGCAAGTATTTCTCGTGTACATTGGGAAATTTGTGGTGGATGGTCAGTCAACTTTTTTGTGTTAAATGTAAACATTTTTTGTGTTGATTTAAATACGAAAAAATAATAAATCTTAAGTTTGAGTGATAAACCAAGTCAAGATGGAACTAGCAAACAAGCTAAAACTAAAAAACAGTAGGACCCATCATTTATAAAAAACAGAAAATCGGGATTACAAATTTTCATAATTTGATGATATTTTAAGACATCTTCTACCCAGATCAACTCCACCTGTTAGAATATTAACCTAAAACAATGTCATGCCCACAAAGATGCATGTCTAGATAGTACAGAATGTAGCAATTTGAATGATAATATGTAGTGCCTAGTGAAGTGCAACAAAAAATCTTTGCAAAAAATGAAGAAGAACCACTAATCTAGATCGTTTTAAACTGGAATTTAAACAATTAAAAGAAAATGGTTGGGAATGCGGACCCTGGAACCCATACCAGCGGGCTCCTTTGTTCTGAAGTACGTTGGCAAATTCTGACGGGAAAGGAAAATGAATAAATGTGGAAGGATGCTCCCTGGAGTCCGTTCCATTCACTTGACTACTCCAAAGAGTACGTCATTGATGCAACATTAAGTGAATTAGTGTATGTAATTTAATTCATTACTAAATTAATAACTTTTTTAAATTTTAGTGCAACTTTTCAATTACTCGTGTGCACCAAATTTGGCTGTTGAACAATGGCACAGTGATTCATGTTATCCCAGAATTATCCTTGGTGCAATTTCGGGCATGACTACAATATGTCAAAATTAAGGTTCTGGCAGACATATAATATTTAAATCAATTGTACTGAATTTTTACTTTAAACACAGCATGCAAAGGCTTTTAAATATTTTTTATTATAAACATTTAGGCATGCGCTTGTGGAAAGCCCAACTATAGATTTGTGGCTACAAAAAAGCAGGAAAAATGAGTATGCAGCTTTTAATTGCCTCATTGGTCCAAAATAATTTATTTAAATGATAAAAGAACATAAAAATGTTAATTAAAAGCTAAATTAACCAAATATTTATTGAAATTACATTTTATAACGAGTCCAGCAGCCGACGTCACATAAAAACCATTCATACGGTTGACGCGAAATACGACTGTCTAATATGCAAGAAAAGATTTTGCTACTCATGGAGATCCCAAATAGCCCCTTATTTATGAGAAGTGTAACAAGTTAGTTGGAAAATTTTAAACTATAATCCATTTTAGAATTCAATAATGAATTAAATATGAACTATTTATTCTTTAAGATGTTTTAGCAACAGCACCATTGGAAGGAGCACAAAAAATGACACTTGAAGAATTAAAAATAAATCAGTGCGTGGCATGACACTTTTTCACACCAACAAAAATGCACGAAGGAGTATTTCTCCTCAAAGGGTCTTAAACAGCACTGGCTTAAAGAGCATCGTTAAATAAATTGTAAATATTGTAAAAAAATAAATTTATTAGTTTTATTTGATTTTCACTTATTTTTATACGTTACATGTTTAATCAACAGATTTAGTAATTATTATCCTTACCATTGCATGAATAAGACTTAATAATTAAATCAATTAAAAATATAACAATTAATATACTTAAATCTTATAGTTTTTATTCTTTAACATAAGTACACAAATAAAAATGATATAAACTACCTCCCTTATAAAAAGAAGTAGTGTTCATTCGTGTGGTTCGTTCATGTGTGGTGGGAGTTTTGGGATAAAGACATTAAATTTATAAAGAAATATTCAAAAGAAACAATGTCCAGTTATGCATCGACTTTGTTTAAAAATAAATTTTAATTAAATACAAAAACTTATCTTTTTCTTCGTTGTTGATATTAACAAGAAATCTGTATAAACTCTTGAAAGCGGAATAGCTGATGGAGTTCTGACTTCCTTCCCATGGCACTTGATTTCCATCCTTCGTAAACGTCATCAAGAACATCTTGGAGTATTCAAGACTGCAAACCAAAAAATGAATGGTAAAGCATTATCCAAAAACGTCCTATTTTGATGAGTGGCTTTCCCTTTCAAATCAACGGGGAACTAGAATCTGGAGTTGGTCCATTGTAGGGTGGAACTGTACACTGAAAATCTTTTCCATCCTGGTCTTTTTCCCTTTCCCTTTGTTAATGATTTCCTTCATTCTCACCAGCACGATATGTTGCAAACAAACGTTGAAACTGAACCTGCTCGGCCTACGTCAGGAGTTTAATTTGTGAAGATACACCTTGTTTATTCCCCGTGCAAAAAATCTTTTGACAAAAACACTTTCCCCGATGGTATGCCCTTCTTCATCTGACCAAAAGCTCTCATTCTCGTCCGCTGTCTGGCTTCTACTTCTTTGTGAGTAACTGGGGTAAAGTTTAGAGTAGCCCCCTCCACATTCTCAAAATATCTGTGAAATTTGGGTTTGGAAATGTGGATGCTCCAGCTTTTGCGTTTTCCATTTTAATTTTTTTAGAATTGGAAAGTTGTGTACTTGTAAGTGTCTTGTGATTTAGTGAATGTGATCGCACACATCAGCAAATTTCTTATATACATTCGCAGCTACGTCCTTGCTAAGGCATGATGATGGATGTAATAAAATTGAGAAAGAAAATATGATAGAGCATAAATGGAAAATTAGCAATTACTCAAGTTTTAGAAGTTCACTTACAACTAAGCATGATTGACATTGAACTAATTTTTTAAAACATTTAGACCTAGTAAATGGGGATTTTCATGGGAATCGTATTCAAACGTGGTTAATAATCAGTCTTTTAATACCTTTGATCTGCAATCACCCAAAGACAAATCTTTGTACTAGAAAACGCGGATTAATCGCGGTTACTGCTTTTAGAATTTGATTATCGCGATTATTTAATAAAATGTAGTGGTAAAGTGTTTTTGGAGAACATAAAAACAGCATCACCACAATGCAATTTAGTGAACGTCACTATTTAAATAGTGAAAGTTTGTACAATTAACATTTATTTGCCATCAGAGCCATACAAGAACCGACGGGACAATGTTAAGTGTAATGTGTAATATCCTATGCCATGGTTAGCTATGAATTTTCAAGTAAGTTTTCAACATTTGGAATACCCAACAATTTAATACTTCAAAAACACTACACCCCATAATGAAAGAAATATGGCTAAGTAGTAATAAGAATTGTTTTTCTAGCGTTTTTCTTTACACAATCTAATAAAAGTTATATTTATATTTTTATTTTACCGGAAATATTTTTAACATTGAATAACTTATTAAATAAAAAATGATAAAATAAATGTTCCGCCACAATGTTTATTTGTAACATTTTCTATAACGGTCACTAAGGCACTACCACGTGTATGCATAACGATGAAAGGGAGATTGCAATGCAAATGCATAGTCATACACATTTATTTCCCTTACTTTCTATAATAAACCTTGCTGTTTGTTAAAAACAGCTTGAAGATATACATTTTTATTCCATAAACGTAATGTTATTTTATTTGGTTGCCAATGTATTTAAATACATTGTCAATCAAAACGTGGCGACTACAGCCCGGATACAACTCGCGTGGGAAAGCACAGGAATTATTTCCTATAGGAAGGCATTTGTCCATAAGGCATTTAATTGGCTAAATATGAGGGCGACGGTAGGTTGAAATGCTGTCTAATAAATTGTTAAGGAAGTAAAAGAAGTATTCAACATCGTATTATACTGGCCAGAAAACATATTGCAATTCTTTTAGTTAAACAGCAAATATTAATTTTTGATATTAATTGGGTTACACCAAAGCAACATATATTTATTTTATTTATTTATTATTTTATTCTTTTATTGTATCCAGATGTTTATTTTCCTGTTGAAAAAATGAAGGTTGTCTATACTCAATCATTCTATCCTTCTATACACCGTACCCTAAATGTTTTCATAAGATACCATATAGTTAGTTATTCAACGCTTTCTAACTTCGATCTAAAAATAAACTAAACCAAAGTTAAACATTTAATGTGTAGTGTGCACTGACTTCTTGTATCGTTCTTGTTTAGAGACAAAATATATCCTATTTGCGTTTTCATGACGTAGCGGCATTGTTAAGTGTATGTTTTTCAAATGAACACATGAAAACAAAACAGAAAAATTTATATTTTTTGGAACTTATTTAAATTTATTATTTTTGCTTCAATGGAATTTTGTATATTAGAAGAAAAATTAGTTTCTTGTTACTTTTCTATAAAGTTTTTTTCATTTCTCTCTTTTTGAGCGCCCATTTGTCTTCTACATTTCCTTCTGCAGTTTGCAGTATGACGTTGAGGCAAACTAGGTGTCTCATGTTGCGTATACTGAAATTAAAGAAAATTAGTATCATCTCATGTTTCTGTGTTTGATATTTTGTTATAAAAAACAAATAGTTATTTTATGATTGACAACAATGGCGTCAACTTCCAGCATTTTTGTTTTCATAATATCTTGTAAATCCCACATCTTTTTATACATAAACTCATCAACATGTTCATCTGACTCATCGCACTTTTTTGTGTAATTAGGGATCAATCCAAGTCCAAAGACCTTCCTCAATATAGTACGCAGTCATGTGGTTTTAGCGCTTAGGAAATTGCACAGTAAACAATAAAATTGTGACTGCACTCATGTTTATAAGTTTTCCGATTGCCTTTAATATACGATCTTCTGGTACACGCAGCTCATGTGGTTTACCAATAATATTAAAGGTGATTAAAAAATAAGTGAGATCTGTAACGATGATCCTGGAATGTTCAACTTTTTTTCTCATAAATTCCAGATATGAAAGGTCTTTTCTTGAATCCATCCAATTGTGTAAGCACGGCTTACAAGACGAATTCTAAGAGGTCTCATGATAATGTTATGTACAAAGCCAGAAATTAAATGAACAACAGTTACGAACATCGCATTGATGACGAAGATTTTGTCCGAGTAGTTTGCAATTCATATTACAATATAACTTACTAACCTTATTATTAGGCACATACATTATTTTTTTATGAACGAAGATCGCGCAATCCTTTGTTAGTGTCCATCTTAATCTTTTTGGTGTTGCCTGTGTCATGTTTACTGCATATACAATGTAAAGTAAACTATCTGTAATACAACTACCACAAAAAAACAACAAGCTTCAATCTTGTATTCAACAATACCTCATGTATATACAGAGTATTATCTTAGGCTTACGACAATATGATATGATGATCACGGTTTTCATAAAACGTGTGTTTTATATGTCAAATGCCCATATCACTTTTAAACCCATTCACGGTAAGGTCATACCAGCCCAACTCAAAGAAATTAGTAAGAAGTTGAGAATGAAAGCTGGGGAACTCGATCGAAACAACATCTTCAACATCATCACCTATTACTGTTTCTATTCAGTCTCCATCGAAAACAGTACTGGTTTCCTCAAATCCGATTAGTGAGAAATTAATGCTAAGATGGTGCCCCAATAAAGCTCCTGATTTCAAGACTGCAATACATAAAATTCAAGTACCTGACGTAAACGCCTCTGTGGAACTACAAAATGATTGCTTCGTAAACGCGAAAAAGAATGCAGCTAAAACGACTGCCCTTGTACACAATTTAGAATTTTTTTGTTGAATTTTTACTTACACAGGGCGAGACACTATCTGCTAGGCACAATCAGATGAACTGTTTGACACGTGAGCACTAACTTCAACAATGTTTTCAGAATTTGTACTTTCACAGGTCAGCAGAGCATTTCCTGGACACAATCAGAAGAACTGTTTTGCACCTGCGCTTAAAATAGGCACTTAAATGACTTTAGGATACCCTGCTAGCAAATTTTCATCTGTTGCACTAACTTGAACAATGTTTTCAGAATTTTTAATTTCACAGGGCGAGACACTATCTGCTAGGCACAAAAATACTTTTGTACACTCATTTTTGTCTGGAATTACAATTAAATAATTGAAAGATTGATCTCTGTTTACATAAAATGGCTAAGATTTGTTCAGTATGAAACTGTTTACGAAGCACAAATAACCTTTTATTTTACACTAAAAGATTTCTATTTTAAATCTGCAATTTAGTATGAATCCAGTGTAAACGAATTGGAATCAGGACTAACAAAACTCTGTCCTTCCACTTAAGTGAATTTAAAAAACTCAATCATTTTGATTAATTATTATCCAAGGTAAAGTTTTAACTTGTTTAACATGTGAAAAACGTAATTACTAATTTACTTCTTCAAAAAGCTTACATCCATGCACGTTCAGGTTTCCACTGTATAGCCATGTTCATTGATATGAGGGCTGATATGAGTTATATTGTACATAAGTTTTGCATAAATAATAAATATATGATTTGAGTATTGATATTTATAACTAGTGGATACTCTTCCATAAGTATGAATTTTTAACTTAATCAAATCAGTTCAAAATAACATATATGTCATAAACTTTTGACTAGTAAATTAATTTAATTATGTTATGTATATTGGTATGGTTATGTAGGAAATGGTTTTATGGTAATTTTTAAACGTACAAATGTTGCCATGTTTTAATTTACTTTTAGAAACAAATAAGCTTAAAATAAACTTGGTTTTTATTTGCCTCGATATTACTTTAAATTGTTTTGTTATGGATTGCATACGGATTTGCAAACCGCACACATTAAATTTCGGTCAATATTCTTGACCTTGAGAGAATAAGTTTATCTGCATTTGAGTCTTATCCGAAAAGTTTAAGTTTTTGCTTTGAATGTTTTGTCGATTGTTTAACGCCATCCTTCCTTTTTGCTTGAAATGAACACCAATTTACATCCAAAGTAATCTCTTAGTACTTATAACTATTATTTTATAAAAAAAATATTTATTCAGACACCCTAAATAAGACAAACAATAACTTAACTTGAGTCTTATCGTTCTGGTTTTTAAACAGTCATATGACGGCATGCAAACTTTCCAGTTGTGAAATAGTTCAAATAAGAAATTATCATTAACACTGTCTTTTATGTAATCCCACCGTGATTAGACAATCTTTAGCTTAAATATTCTGTACCTGACTCAATTTAGAGTTCAATTATGATCTAATGAAACTAATTGCTAGTTTATACTTTTGATATTATCACAAGATTAATCCAAAAACTCCTTGAAAATATTTGCGTGTCGAAAATTACACATTTGAATCCTTTAAAGCATCTTATCTGATCTTCACTGATATGAGGTTTTGGTCAAAACCCGTGAACTTGTTCAATAAGTTGTTAAACAAAATTAGTTTTTTTTGCCGTGTTATACTTTTTATAATTGAATTTACCAATTAGTTAAAAAAATCTAAGTTTTTTGTAAAATCTATAAATTGTTTATATTTAACTAAAACGTTACTTTTATAAGCCAAGTCAAAAACTATTTCATCAATACTTTTATTCAATTATTTCGGGGGTACTATACTTCAAAATCATAATTTGCCTCTTTTCGATAACTGATATTAAGCACCTTCGTTACTTTAAGTGAACTAAAGTAAATAAAATAAATTTCAGACAGTTTAAAACCATTTTCCCCGAAAAAATAAGTAATATCAAAAAATTATCGACTGAATTCCTAGAAGCCTGAAACAATAGATATATTCTACTTTGTCTCAATGCGCATGCCCTATGAACCGAACCTTTTTCTAAATTGAGTCCTAGAATTAGACTTGTTTTTCTTAGAATATACCTCTTAGTTTTAATTCGAAAATAGTTTTTCAATGATGTTTTCAATAAGTACTGATTTAGTGTAAGGATGAAAATTATTTTATTGCATTAAAAGTCCAACACACATAAATTATCACTTTAGTTGTTTTCTCAACCATACCACTTAAAATTAAATTGCAACCAAGGCTATAATTGTTTTGTTTGATAACTTTTCAATACATTGTACTACATTGATCTTCTCACATCCTTATTAAAATGGTTTTAGTTTATTTCTTAAAACAGGTATTTCAGCTCGGATAACTAAGTGGTTTGGTTTGTATTTTTGGCCAAAATATTCAATAAAATATTCATAAATGGCGCTTAATTAGCTGTTTTTGTAAACAGTTTAAACCCCACGATTGCATAGACATTATAAAAACCAGAAAATAAGTTAAGCAAAATCAATATTATTTATAACAGCAGGAAATTCAAATGATAAAATAACTTCAAATTTTCGATAAATTTAACAAACACAAACCATTGGCCACAAAAAATTAGGTAAAAAAATATATAATTAAAAAGGTTCAAGTCTTATATTCTAAGAATAAGTTATAACACAATTTATCTTTTAGCACAATTTGTTCGTTTAGCCGGTTATTCAAATTAATGAAGATTTCCATTTTAGGAGATGTTTCCCGTCATAACTTTTTCAATTAAAATTAATTACCTTCTTTGTTAACAGCAATGAAATTCCCATATTTCCGTTTTCTTTATCACAATAATAATAATGATTTACTATTTACCTTTTATGCAAATATTCAACATGTGTTAGCATCCAACAAATCGTCTATGCATAAACTAAATTTCTCTGCCAATAGTGCAATGTGTGCTGTATTTACTGAAGGAGGAAAGGATGCTTGTCAAGGTAAGTAAAAAATTGCTGCAATATTTAAGGGTAAAATACAATAGCTTTTTTGTCAATGATAAAGGTGGTAGTGGAGGTCCTGCCATAAGTTTAGATAGTAGAGGAATCATTTTGATTGGATTCGTTAGCTCGGGTTTAAATCTACCACGGCCTAAATTATTGAAAATTTGTGTTGGCTTTCCAAGCTGAAGCAAATTATCCGGCATAAATAAATCAACTTGAATTTCGCATTGCCATTGTTTTGAAGTGAAAATGAAATTGATGGAGTTTGGTCCAAGGCAATGGTGAATGGTGACTACTTGCATCTGCTGGCCAAAAAGCATATACATAATGTAGAATCAAACACTTCACCAAATTTGGATAGTTTGGATATTTAGGCCAAAAATTGTCGGTTGGTCTTTCAGTGGAGAAGTTTCCGTTTAGTTTTGAAACCAATTTCTTCGGAATCCATACTATACCCGAATTGCTTCTGTTTGTATTGATTTTTGGGTCAACATAACCAACTCGTCCAAAAGCTATATCAAATTGTCTGAGAATAAACGGATAGTCAATTGTTTGATGTTTATCTGCGCCTTCAAAATTATTTACTATAATAAGGCATTTGTCTTCCATAAAGTGTTTTAGACTTGAATACAGGTTTTTTACAATTTTAGTCAATTTAGGTAACTTTGTTGTCACTTGCAATTTTAAATATTGTGTTATGGCATTTTGTTCATCTTTTGGTAGAGAGTTTAAATATTCTTTTGTTTTTGGGTCAGACAACTGCATAATTTTCAACAGCTTTGCAGTAAAAGTGTACTCAAATGTAGATCTTTTATTGATTCACATATCAAGTTGGGGTGTGAATAGACATAAACTTATCAAGAAAAAATATTTTACTTCGTTTTTCACCATTTTCACTTCTTCTATTATTCCTAAGACGAATTGAAAACATCCTAATTTAGTTAATAAATATAAACTATCAAAGTCGAATTTTTCTTGGCTAAAATAGTTACAATCACTAAACACCAAATCAAAACTAATTATTATTTTTTTTACTTATTTTTATTATTTTTAAATCTGGAACTTTGGATTAAATATTAAGCCGAAAAATTTAGGATTCTTATTTGCTAATTAGGCTGTTTCAATAAAATACACCGAAAAGTAAGAACTCATTCTAGTATCTACAGAGATTTTAGATTTATAAAAACTGTATTTCGGATTTACTAATGTGGGAAGTCGATATCTGAAAAAACACTGTTACTTTTTTATGTAAATTTGATTTATATATAAATATTTTTTTACTATTTTGTAGTTTCTTTTTGATCAAAACACACTTCAGAAAAATTTTTTTTCGCAAAACAACTTTTACTTACAACTTAAATCGACGTCAGTTGTTAGTCGTGTAGCCAAACTGTATAAACTTTTATCATAAGCTACATCTCACTTGTTATGTTCAAAGCCAACATTATAACAGGAAGTCTACACAATCAAATATTTAAATAATATTTTTACGTTCATGCAATATCAAGTAGATTTTAAAGCCGTGGAACTATGTATCGATTTATATTTAAACTTGACAAAGATCGATTATCGATTGATATAGCTTAAATTGAACCATATAAAGGTTAAAATTCAAATGCTTCGCCACGTAGCACTACAATTAATCAATGCAAGCTTTAGTTTAGTTTGTTGAGTTAACTATTGAAAAATACATGATCTGAAACAATTTTTAATGCTGATTAAGAACATATTATTCATTTTCCCGAATGCGCATGTTTGACTGACTTATCTGCAATTCCTCTTTACATAAATAAGCGCGCGCTGTCTGCTTCTCAAGTTTTACATTTACACAAGTGAAAGTCCATTCCACAAGCCACACACGATAACTCTGAACTGCTGATATTGTGGTTGTGATGGTTTGGATAAAATTCATTATTTTTAAGGAAATTAATAAATGAAATATGAGACATTTGTCAAAATTAGTTTTAAGGTTGCCTGTCCATCATTTGTCATGCTTTCATTCTGCATTAATGCAGTGCTGTTTTTTTTCAAGTAGTTTTCATTGTTTATTATGTACTGTTGGTTTTAAGAAAAAACACATTTAACTTGTTGGGGCATTGTGGTGATATTGACTAGAGGCAAAACAAGATTTCAATATTCTATCTCATCGCAAAAATAATTCCTAAAAATTGAATTGTGAGCATCACAAAGCGGGCGTTAGAAAGCAAATGGCTGTTGCGCGTACGTGAAATATGAGAAGTAAGCGGCTCGCGCTCATTTATGTAAACAGGAACAATTGATAAGTCAGCCAAACATGCGCATTTTGGAAATTGGTTATTATTTTTTAGCCGGCATTAGAAACTGTCCCAGATCATTTGTTTTTCAAAAGTAAACTCAATAGATTATAATAAAGCTGCATTGTAAGTATGTCAAATTTAGGAGTGAAATGAAAATTTGTTTTACAATAAACAAAAACTATGCAGTCATGTGTAGTCTGAATACAAAAAGGCTGCTATATTCCAACGGTTTTATAATAAATTTTCTCATCTCCGGAAAATGGTCAAAAATAAATCAGTTAAGAATATTCATCGAAATATTCCGTATTCTTCAAATTTTACATTACAAATGTATATCTTTTTAAATTTTAGAACAATATTTCCGTAAAACAAGTATCAATTCTAAATGATTTCGCTTATGCTAAATTTTAAATAAAACAGCTCTTAAGTTATTCACATGCCTTTAAATTTACTGTTCAAAGTTTTTGTAATTATCTGCCGATGTGTATAGCATGAAATCGTCTTGAGTAGTAAAAGTTATATACAATTATCACCTTTCATTGACAGAAGTCAGTACTATTTGTTACCTTTTTTTAAATTGCTTTCAGTCTCATCACTTGTGCTGGTATATATGTTCATTCTTTGTGATACAAACAAAAGTTATCTTCTTAATTCTTAATACGATCGACTCTAAATTTGGCATTTTATTTATTTTGGAAGATCGTAAGAAACAGTACCATGCTAATTAAGTATGTTCTAAGGTACGGAATAAAAGCAAATATATTAGTCTTCGTAGATAATAAGAATAGCCAAGGTGAGTTCAATTTAAACCGAGCAGTTTATAATTGCCCAATTCCGGACTTGTACAACTATTCTTTAACAGTTAATGAGATCAGTGATGCCTTTTTCATGGAATTAAATAAAAAGTTGTTTCATCTGAAATCTTAACTATGGAAATGTGAAATGCGAGTGATCTTTTTAATACCAAAATAAAGTCTTAAATGTATAATGAATAAATTCCTAATTCATCCTATTATGTTAGACTCTAGTAAAAAATTATATGCTGTTTTCAGTTTACATTAAACGTACATTACGTAATAACCCAAAACGTCTCCATCAAGTGAGGTTCAAATGATTCGCGTTTATTAGAAGTTGATATTCCCATCACATGATTCCAATTTGATGCTCTTTTCAAAATTAAAAGGTTCAAATATACCAAAACCTACCAGGTTTGACTTTAGTTAAAATTATGTGTTGTCCTCAGTTTAGAGTGTGTCAAAAATGTAGAGGCCTAAAATTCTACGTGAAGTAAGGTTTAATTGTTCCCCTTTATTAGAAGTTGATATTCCCATCATATGATTCCAATTTGATGCTCTTTTCTCTCTTCTCTCTCTTGCTCTTTTTGGTTCGTGTATTTTAAATTAGGAGGTTGAATATTTTGTAAAATAATGTTCTAATTAATTAATAAATAATTAGATTAAAATCAAATTGAAAGTCGCTTAATGGTTTTTAAAAATAAGTGCATATTCAATATTTCTGGCAACGGATGACAAGTAATTAAATTATAGCATTTTTTCTTATACGTATTCTTAAGGGCAATCAAGGCGAATAGTAATTTAACTCAGAGTTGAAACATTGCAATCCAAATCCAATATTTTTGTGTCCATATTCAAGTCGCAAAATAGTTGGCCTGTGAAGTATATTATGTTCAGTGAATAATATCCTAAATTGAAGATAGTATATTGCATTTGATCTTCTTCCTCGACAATTGGTATGTGAGAAAGCCAGTTTAGAAAATCACCTAAATTAAAATGTTGATCAATTTTAGAGGCGAACAACATATTATGAATCTTCGGGCGACTGCTCCGCATAAACTGTATCTGCAAACTGCATAAAATCATAATTGTATCGAAATAACCCAAGAACAATATGACTTGTCAGTACATGTTCCGGCATGGCAAGGCTCACTTGAATTTCACATTTCCAAGGTCTGGAATTCATTGCAAAATTTTGATGATTTAAATCGACACAAAAAGCATTATTAAAGCTATCTACCTTTAAGGGAACGTATAGGCTTGAAATTGGGTCATTGTGATACTGTGTGTTTTGCAATTTTGATTCAGAAAAAAAATTGTTTCTCGAGGAAACTTCAGTAGGTAAAACTTTTGTTTCTAAATATTCGTAATTCTTCTCATTTTGTAATTTTCGGTTGCTAAAAGCTCCTTTAAGATTTCGAAGAATTGAGGGAGCTGCAGACGGTTGTGTGACATCCAGCCTTTGCCAGTTATCAATTACAAGCAAGCAATTTTCAGGTTGAAGTCTTTCCAGTAAAGTGTTTAAATCTAGTAACTTCAGGGGACTGACGTTTTGTGACTTTGATTGGTTTGCATTTGTGTTACCAAAATTGACTTGTTTATTTCAATTTTATAAGTTTCAGAAGCTAAATCAGCATCTGGTGGTATAAATCGATACATATATTTTGTACTGTGTTTTTTAGTTCCTCTCTTATCATATCTGGAACTAGTAGAAATGTCTACACCAAATACAAAAGCGAACATCAACATTTTAAGTAATTTACCGTGAAAAATCTTCAACTTTACACACATAAACCTGTTATACACATTCTGGGAATTTAAGTAATATATTACAAAATACAATAATGTATTTTGTTACTTTTGTGCTAAAAACAACCATAGTCCATGTAGACCACTTGACCACTGACTTACAAAGGCTTACGTTTCAGTTTAACCTTTCAATCACCTTTATTAACATTATCTCTCGATTATAAAGACGAATGTTATAACAACATGTTTTCTTCTTTTTAAACAACTTTTAACGTAGTTTGGGTTATGAACAGGAAAGGATAGGTATACCAACCTAACCAAAACAGCCATACCAAACCATGCTAAATGCTATTGTGTTGTAGGTCCAAGCAATTTATCCGACCATGTCTATCGTTTTGTCAGTTGCAGTACATGTTGTAAGTTGTGAAATAAAAGAAACTGGGTTTTAGTCTCTGTTTAGGATCTTAAACTTGAAACACGTCTTATTACTTGAACGTTTGCAAGATTTAATATATCATAAAAGGATTTAAACAATTTTTGCCAAAGTGAATACTTTGGCTTTTTGTTTAAATTTCGTGCCGATAAAACAAATTTAACATATTGCTATTGATCCATCTAAACAACATATTTTCGATTTAAAAGTGTTATTTTCCACGGTTTTGAATAAATTAGAAAAACAATAACCAGTCAACATTGGTTCAAGGTTGAACTATAATTTTACAAAACAACATGTTATGAAAAATTACTTGTTTTTTAAAGCTCACCTTTCAAACAAGTACTTACATTGTTTTTGGAGAAGTAAAATTACTGGGAAAGCAATCTAGAAGCCAATGAGTATACATATTTTAATTATACTTCACAAAGCAATGTCCTACAATGTCTCTTAACCTATTACCCATATTAATTGCGTACTTTATAAATGCTTCTTCTACAAGTCTTTTGATATTCATCATGGAAAGCATTCAGTCTTGCACAAGCCAACCTCAAGTGATACAATTACAAAAAACCCTGTCAGACTTTTTTTATTATAACTTCCCGTGTTTAGTTTTTATGATAATAGATTAAAAAAGAAGTTCTGCTTTCTCCTGAAAATTCTATTGACGTTCACCAAAAGACTTTCAAATTCTTTGCGAGTTTTGCGTCATCACAAAATAAATTTAAACCATTGTATTTTGTCTTCGCTTAGCAAAATTTTGTGCTTTCATCTACTCGAAAGTTATTATAGCATTTAAGATGAAAGTGCGTCATACTTTAGAGACTTTGCTTTTAAATTTTCTTCTTATATCTACACACAAATTTGCAGATGTCAGCAGCTGGTCCTTTAAAAACGCAGTGCACGGTTACACTTACGACCACATTGAAATCAATGCATTTGCAGGATGTACGATACGTGTTATTAATTTTCTGGGTGTTGATTTAAATCACAAATCTCTAACACAACCTGTTACTCTGCTTAGGTACCTTACATTTCCCAATTCAAAATATTTATGGCCAAATGAATGGAAAACAGCAGAACGAAAAAATATGTCGAATTGGATAATTCAAGCAAAATTTAAAAACTACCTCAAATCAATGCACTTATTGAGCTATGAAGAAACAGTTTCAGAATATTTTGCATACTCAAAGAAATTTGTTCAAATTTCGCTAAATGGACGTTTTTTATTGTCATGCAGAAGAACCAAATGTGAGGCAAACATTTACTTAAACCCACCCAACAAATCAAAAGCTCCGTTTCTTTACCACGAACATAAGTGGTTCGGTACAATAATGAAAGACCCATTTTGGATAAACTTTAGTCTAAATTTTGCAAAGGAAATATGGCGAAACAAATTTTGGAATACTGTCCCAAAATATTCTGTTCGAATTTGCCAAGTGACCAACGACTCAAGTTGTTTTCAGGACAGCGACAAAGCAAAATGGATCTCCGCTGCTTTGGGGGACTCCAGACTTGTGAGAACTTCTGAAGTTGTATTAATTTACGAAATTACTTTAAGTGGGAAAGAGCTTTACCAACTTTGTCCCTACTGTGATCCCTGCAACCCATTTCATATGCAATCAATTCAGACAACCGGGTTTCCAGAATCAATTCAAGCTTTACACAGTACCTTGATAGATATTGAAGCCAGTTCGCCTCGAATTGAGATTTTAGATTTGGAATATTCCAGTCTCTATATGGAATCGCTGCAAATTTATGGCAAAACAAAAAAGTTCGTTTTAGACTTCATTACTAAAATGGGATCTAGCTATGACTTTGAAGACATGCAAATTGTAACAGACATGCATCGGTTGTCAATCTTCCTTCCAACAAATTTTTCTGCGCATTCAGTTTCTCTCAAAGGTGCTGCAATGCTAGGCAGGAAATTTTGGAATGGGGGTAAATGTTACAACCGGCATCCTGTTGATACCCATCCTAAACTTCGTTTCGTAATATTTCATGCCACGGCATTGCATGTAGCAGATGTTCGAATAGCAGGTTTTATAATGCGCAGAGAGCAGTTGCGTTTCGTGAGCTGTCACAAGGAACAACTTCACTGGATACACCAACTAAAGGGCTTGGTCGACGTATTTAATTTGTGGGTCTGGTTGGCTCTTGTGATTTTGACCATAGCTACTATAAAAGTAATGACTTACTTATACCAACCCAGAAATAACCATAAATCAAATACTTTTTATGCGATGAAAAATGTTGCACATCAACTCTTTGCAGCAGCACTCGATCAATCTACAAAATTATTCCAAATTGCAGCAGTTAGAAAAAATAAAGCTTTCTATTTGCTCTCTTTTTCTATTCCGTTGTCGCTGCTGTTACTAGGAAACTTATACAAGGGCAGCAATATTACTTCGTTAACAGTCGGTGCCCCAATGGTCCCATTCGACACTTTTATCAGTTTAATTGAAAACAATTTTAAAATTTTGACCCAACCAGTGGAATTACCTCCTTTTTATGTATCGTTTATTAAGGGAAAGCCTGCCAATAGATCTGATTTTTTTCGAGAAAATGTACACGAAGCCTATCCAATTGTTTCTCAGCTTTTCTATAAAGCATTATTGGAATTGCAACTCGAAAATTGGAAAGTACTTTCCAATTTGAGCATCGAGTTATCAAAACAAATGAGGATGTACTTAAAGCATTCCGGAATGATCGAAAATTGGAATCACAGTGACACAATAGAAAATTTTATATCTTACACGAATGAAACCCAACAGCGTATAATTGCCTGCAAAAAAACTGCACTTATATTAATCACAGAAGATGCAACTCGAATGCATGCAATTCTTAAAGCAAAAAATAAACCGAGTTATTTAGGGAAAAATGTGATGTTTGATAGTTTATTGTTTTACGATTTTATTGGCCATGCTTCAATGAATACAATGAGAAGATTCAAATACATTGTTCAAACCGGAATTCAGGAGTGGTGGACTAAGTTTTTAGATTGGGAAACTTTGCTTAAAATACAAACGCAAATAAAAATGACACAAGAAATTGAAGAGTTAGCTTCTCATGATGGAAAACCAGACACTCAAATTCATTGCTTTTATATATTACCATTAATAGATCTACTTCTATCGTTTATATTGTTTTTAACTTTAGAAATTAACATTTTTGGCCTGATTTTTCAACAAAGTCGAAAAATGTTTTTATCTTTTTTGGTATTATTTCGAGTCTTTTTTAGATCAATACTCGCTTTTAAGTCCCAAACAAAAGCCGGAACAAACGAATAAAAACTTTAAAAAATCACAACAATGACTTTGTCACAGTAAAATACAATTTAAAGCTAAAAGTTTAGTTACGTTTCGCATATAAAGCAGCAGTAATCTACTTTGCTCTATTAACTATGATCAAATTTTAATTTGCACATATTTTGATTTTTTGAATGGAAATTATTATGAGAAAACCTGTTTTAATTTTACGATCCTAGCTTTTAAAAAATTGTAGAAAATTGTAGCTTCAATACATTTCAATATCCACAGCGGAAATAAAACAAATAAGCATTTTATAAATTGACCAACAATACTATGGTGCTCAAAAATCATCGAAATTAGTGCAACTGATATTCCTGCAACTAAAATGAAAAATATTATCTTAATGTTTCCCGACATTGTTGGCTTTACAGGCTGTTCAGTAACTCGGTCTTTTATTAGGTCTGTCCGATTAATAAAATTAGACCACCACTCTAGCAACCCAGAGCTGGTAACCATGGAAATTCTTTTGATTAAAGATGTGGGCATCGCACCTTTAAAATGAAAGTTTAAGTTTTGTTTAAAGTATGGAATGATACCAACATCTGTGTGTTTTCTTAGTCGGTAAAGCATTCGCATCAATTTTTGCGCTTGATAGTCAGCCAAAAACCAAGCCGTCTTGTTACATTTCTTCAAGTCATCTTTAATGAATTCTTCTTGTTTTTTCCAGAAATCAAATGCTAATGCAGTGTTTTCAACCATTTTCAAACTCATCATGCCGATTTGTGCAAGTGGTCCTAATATCTTAAGTGGCTGAACGAGAGCCTCATTTAAACCTAGGTTTGATCTGGTATTGTTGATTAGATACGAAGCTGCAATTTTGTCTTCTTCAATTAATTTTTCTGGCGCCATTTGAGTCTTGGAATAGTAAAAATCCATTTCTGACACAGAAAACAATATTGGGATATCTTGTTCTGTACTATAAATCCACAGTTGTGTCGTACCATCATCAATATTTTTGATAACTGCATTTGTGGGCTGAAGTATGTCTTCCAAATCATAAAACTTGTAAAAGTATTCCGCTACCTTAGTATATACTTTATAGTCATGATAAATTAGTTCTTCAATTGTTCTAAAAGGTAACGGCTGCTTAGGCAAAACGATGTTATACACGTTGTTACTTTTGAAAGCATTGCTAAGTACCAAACCTCCTAAAAGAATACCACAAATTAGGAACCGAAAGGGTTGAAATTTTATAAATTTTTGTGGAAATGGGTCACCTTGCTCAAGTAATACTTTTGTAAGGCATATAACATTATCAACAGCTTTAAGCGAGAACCATCTTCCTCGAAGTATATTCATTGCAACGGTAAGCAATACTACAACAGCTATCATCCATGTCCATACATAATTTTCAAATACAGACAAAAATTGACCAATCTGGAATGATTCAAAACCTCTAGAACCACAGCTGACGAAACGGAATGTTGCAAACTTATTTTCAAAACTTAGCGCCAAATTTCGTTCATCGTAAAGAGTAGTTGATAAATAAAGTCGTCTGTGGAGTATATCAACTTTGCAATGTTTTGAGTAGACGTCAAAACATTCTGATCCCGTTTGGTCAGTAAAGTTACCAAGTAAGTTTTTTAGAATTGAAGTGAATGCAAATGCAAGCAAATAAGTTTCGTCGGAATACTTAATTTTCATTTTGTGGTAATTTTGTAACGGCTTCATTACCGCACTAGGCTCGTTTTTCATAAAACGAGGTACTTGTATGCCCACACTTAATTCTTGCTGGTTGTCAAAACAAATGATTTCAGCATGCCACAAATTGTTAACAAGTTTTGTGTCAATCAACGCTAAATATTTGAATGAAAGGGCGTTTGAATCTATAAACGTTGATAGCAATAAAGATGGACAATCAATGCAATATGTAATCAGCCTCAAAAAAGAAATTTTGCACACCAAATCAAACATGTTTATTTTGCCATGGGTATTTTCGTAGTTAACTTGGCCATTCAAGTAAATATTGTTTTGCGAACTGTATTCACTTTTAAATGAAGCCATGCCATAGTCGTCTAATTTGAAATTAGAAATCCAATTAAGTAAATAAATTGATTCCAGTTCTTGAGCCCCCTTAAACGCCAAATTCATATTAATCTTTGGCCAAGAACTTGGCAGAAGTCTAAATTTAAACCAGTCTTCATTACTGTATTTATATCGAAATAAGCCTGGAGAATATTGATTTTTTTGCAGATGAAGTGGCATAAGCAAACTTATTTGAACTTCACATTGCCATGGTCGTGAATTCAACAGATATAGTTCATGAGCTATTTGGACACAAAAATCACTGTTTAACTGGTCAATAATCAATGGAAAGTAGAACTTTGATATTGGGCAGATGTGGTAAATGTTTTCCAACGAATAATGGCCCAAAAAACTTATGTTCTGAATTGTATTTGGCGTTGTTGGAATCAGTACTGTATCCACATAATGTAAATAGTCATTAAACCAAGGTAACGTTTTATGGCTTAATGTTAATTTAAGCCCTCGAATCATGTATGGTACTGCTGATGTTTGTTGTAAATTCAAGTTTTGCCAGTTGTCGATTACAACCATACAATTTTGGGCATTTAGGCCATCTAGCGATGTAAACAGGTTTTCTATAATCAGCGGGACTTGGCTTCGTTGTTTTGAAAGTTGAAAAGCTTCCTTAAATTCATCAAGTGAATTGTAACCTATGCCAAAATTAAGTGTATAGTTTGGAAAATCTTGTTGCTCAGCTTTTTCTATTGGTATGAATTTAAAAGTGTATTGATTTGTTCGATTTTCTTGTGATGCTACAATTTTTCTAGATATAATTAAACAAACAATAGCAAAGAATACTAACATTAACGTTGTTATTTCCATTTTAGCAATTAAGACGTTAGTTGAAGCAATTACTATGATTTGATTTATGTATCTTTGTATTTAAATTACACTTTTGTAGCATTGTCTTTGGTTTCCTTGAAGTAAACTGGAGTTTATTTATTGAATCTACGATTGGGCAATAGGATTTTATAATTTTGATTTAAATGTGGGTCTGCATTAAATTAAATGCATCAAAACTATGCACTTATTTTTCAAGAAAGTCCGTTGTGATAATTAAGGGCTTTTAGTATTGTTAATTATATCTAGTTTTTGCTTAGTTCTTACTTTCTGAAAACTCTTTTTCTGAATGTCAGAAATATTTGCACTAACTACTATTCTTATAAGGCAACCAAATATGGACGTCATTAGTCGCTTACTGACATGAAATATTTTTAAGCATATTAGCTTCAAAATTCAATTAGCTTAATTAAATTACCGATCGATCATGAAGACAAGCGGCAAGCCACGTAAGTTGTCTTTATTATACTGTAGAATTGCTGATTTGATATCTTAAAGTTTTTGTTTGGCACTATCGTAGTTACTATGAAGATAGACATTGCTCCAAAGAAAACTTTATTTGGCAAAGTATTACAATATTTTAAGTTAACAAGACCGTAACAGGTATAAAAGAGCATACACATGATTCTACTTAAGCAAAGCTAAATTAATTCAACCAAAACATAATACTAAAAGTAGTAGCTTTTTAAATACATGTCCTTTCTTTCCAGCGCATTGAATTATCTTTAACATTTGTAGATTTTTTAAGCTGGAACTATTTTACTTATTGATTTGAATATGCTTATTTGGCATAATTTGTTAATTTACAAATTTATGCTTATTTGGCATAATTTGCTTATTTACAGATTTAATACACTACTAATTTTTGTTATATTTCTTGAAGTTAAAACCTGTATGCCTCAAAATACATCAATCGTTGTATCATATTTATTTGCAGTTATGTAACCAAATATTTACACAGACAACATAAAATTATGATACAAAAAATTATACTAAATTTATTAATCCATCATTTTTGAAACAGGGTTCATGTCCGAATTTCATTTTTTACGACTATTGTTCAACTAATATTACCGTTCACTGCAAAACCGTAAAAAATTGAAAATATAATTTTTCAAAATTTTCTGCTAGCATGTAAATTTTTACATTTACTATGATTAGAATAAGCTTTAATAGATGTAAAATGTGAACACAAAGAGATACAAACAACAGAAAATGTGATGTTCCTTGTATGATTACTGGGTGACATAAAGGTATTCTAAGTACAACTAGCATAACGAAAATTATTCTAATTGAGTTCTTATAAAAATTATTATTCTAAACGCGAATTATTCTAAAAAAATAATTCTAAAAAATAATTGAAATAGTCTAAATGAGAAAAATTCTAAACGAGAAATATTCTAAACCAAAAAAAAATGTTTTAAACCGTGATACGTGAATAACATAGTTACACTGTACAAACGTTAATTCCTTTTTGTAAGTATATACAAGACACATAATCGAAGCATCTTTCCATTTGAAAAGATATAAAATCATCATTTGATCACTAAATCTTCGATCATATGAACCAATATTTTTATGTTTATTCCCAAAAACGAAATTTTCAATTAAAACCCGTTTTAAACGGCAAAGTGTACACTTACAATACAATTATAAATAGGTTTTTAGGCGCACAATTTTCAAGATTAAATACGTATCTAATTATAGCATACAACTGTTGACTACTTTGAATGAAATATTATGCAGCTTAATTTTTTAAAGAAAATTTATGTTTTTTCAATTTAGAATATTTTGCATGTTCATTTTAGACTAACTTTTAGAAGATCTTTATTTAGAATATTTCGCACCTTTCTGTTATACTAATTATTTCAGACTATTTATATTTAGAAAAATTTGCACTTAGAAGAGTTTAATTAGAATATCTTTGATAGACCCATGATTACTGTCTACTCCCCTTTAGAAAAACCAACTAGTTTTTTGTTGGTGTCTGGAAAATTTAACTTTATATGTCCGTGTTTACTTTATCTTGTGAAACTTGATATACTGTAATTTTACATTTACAAAACATTACAAAAATCTTTCAAGCACATTTAATTTGATAACCATGCATGTATGTATGTTTCATCGGTATGTATGCAACCCACGCCACGAAAATAGGTGAGCTTAATTCAAATATTAATACAAATATACAGGCGAAATAGTAATGGCAGTCAAATGTTACATTTAGAAATGATGGAAATTACATGTGTGCTGGATTCGAAATGTTGCATGGAGATATCAGTAAATTGTGGGATTAGGGTTGTATTCTAATAATAATACGTGCTCTCACAAGGAACCCTTCCGAAGTATGAGTTCGATCAGACAAAACCAAGATTGGATTTTAAAACGATTTTAACCGTAGATAACGACTTCGAAGAAATTTTGCTGTAAAACTCACATTTAGTTCTTTTGTTTGCAATAAACTATAACTTATGTACGACTTGGTATGTAACAAGTTCACATTAAAATAGAGTCTACGCAATTCAATATTTTTATAATTTTCGTATAAAGGTGTCATTTATTTTTATTTTTAAGCAATGTCATTCATTACATTTCGATTAATGTCCTCCATTACAATACTCTGTTATTAAGAAGTACGTATTGCGAATGCATTTCATGTCTGTCTGTTAGTCTGTTAATCTGTTTCTCTGTGACCACTCTAACTCAAAAACGCTTTGACCTATTGACCTGAAATTTTGTATTCTGATATTTGGGGGGACAAGTAAGAAGCCTATTCATTTTGGGCGAAATCGGTCAAAGGGTACCAGAGTAACGGCCATTTAACGGTTATATGCTTTTTGAATGGCAAAAAAATAATTCACCAACCGATGGATTAGACGATTGGTATCAAAGTTGATCAAATAAAAAATAAAAAAGTACTTATTTTTCTAATCTTTGCAAGGACTAGTTGATTAACCACCACAAAATTATTCACCAGTTAATAACATCGTTATAATTTAAGGGTATCAAAACCAACTTTTAGGCGATTGTGAAGTCCTAGAAGAGAGTTTCATGCCCTTCTTTGCGTTTTGAGGTGTAAGAGAAACAATTGAAAGTATAAAATAACCGCAGAATATATGCGCAACCTAATATCATTAGGGATAAAATGCAACGCGCCAGTTAAGTTCTTTGGTCGAAGAAGAAGGAAAATACCCAAAACGGAGATAAAAATTGACTTCGATATTAAAAAGATAAATTGGATAGAGCCTTAATGTGAATTTAAACAGGTTAGGATTGCGACATTTTTGGTTAAAGAGGTTTAATGAATTATTTAATAACTCTAGCTTTCGAAGACTTTCCGTCCACTTTTTTAGGTTATGCTTAGAGTTTTGACATAATAAAAATTATTAATTAAAATAAAATATTTTTGTAAGCAAGATTAGTGTACTAACCACAATTTAATTGTCAAGTTTTTTGCCATTTCAATTTGGTCTTCATTTCAATTCCAAAACAAACATTTCTCTGGTAAGTGCACAACCTGTAAATATATTAGTTTATATTCTATGGAAACGCTTATTTTGCGGAACACAAGATTTAAATTTATGCTGATAATAAAATTCTAAAATAACTATTGCATTTAGAGACGGCATTAAAAGCAACGAGGTTTACGCGAAAGAAAAAAATAAAGAGGAGGCAAGTTAATTAATATTGGAGTGTAGCTTTTTCTTGTCTAGTTTAAATAAAATAAAATAAACGGTTTTGTATTCATATTTTCCCCCTCCATTCAATGTTTACATCTTATCCAAATCTTAAGCGGTATTAACAAAGCCAAGTCATAAAACTTTAGTTGCCCAAATTTTAGTAAACTTATTAGTTTACATTAAAAACAAAAAAAATTAAAATTTCATGGTATCAAAATGGTAAAATCCTTTCCAGTACCATTTAGTTCACCCCTAGTCGGTTTACGTTTTCCAACAATAAATGTTTTATACCATATTTCGCAAACATTTTACCTCGCACAGATACTTCAATATTATAGTCATCTAAATCCCTAATATACTGCATCCCAGGTTTTACACTCGATTTCAGCTCAGGATTTGTCATTTTCATATTTTGTGCCACGCCGGTTAGTCGTGCGTAAGCGATATACTCTATCTGACGATTTTTTACCATTTTAATAAAACTTGATACCACACACTCAGTACACGCCGGAATTTCAATGGTTTGTCGAATCGAAAACGTGTCCTCGTTTTCCACTATCGTTTTATCTGTATCCGTTGTGGTATGGGTTCCTTGATATTGAAGTCTAGTTAACAATTTACCAATGAATTTCGTGGACGATAGTATGGGTACTTTAACTTCAGTTTGTACTTCCAATCCTGCTTCCGCCCCTACTGTAATTTGGTTAGTCCAACCAGTAGCCCTCCAAAGTTCAATGTCTTATTTTATTAGACGCGGTGTAATCCTGGGTAATCTTTGCTGGTCCGTCGTTTCTAAAAACTGACGATAAACCAAGAGTGCTATCCTCATACTCCAATGGAAATTTTGCATATTCACTGGAGGCCTTTTTAAACTCGAATTTATAGATAGACGCATCCAATCTTATAAAAAAATTTAATGTTAATTTTGATAATCAAAACTTTTAACAATCATATAAACCATAAATCAAAATATTGCTCACTTTGTGCAATTTGAAGAAAATGACGGAGAAAATGAACGGGTTATGTGTGGCCCATTTTTCCGAAAGTATAATGGAATGTAATCTGCATTCACTGAAAGCTCATTATAAGCATATGGAATTCCAGTAGGATTTAAATGAAGAAAATTTCCAGAGCAGTGTTCCTTCTCAAAAAGTAAAATATCGTTTCCATAGCCATTCACACCCAAAACCTTCGTCGACACACTTTTATGAGAGTCTGGAATGTTTCTGCATCCGCAAATATTTCTGTACTTTAGTGTCGGTTGACCCCAAGTGTTATCCAAAAAGTCAACATTGAGTAATGGACCACCTCCCAATTTCTGGCTGCATAAATGAAAACAACCAATTTGAGAAGAAAAGTAATCGGGTTCGTTTTTATCTACGCGCACGACTTCTTTATAACAATATCTGCAGTTAGAATTGCGGTAGGGAACAACGCACTTGTCAGTTTTAATTGAACGAGAAGACACTATTTGTCTATTTAATTGAATGCAGTTATTCTTTTCTTGTTTAGTGTCTAGCATGTATTCACTTATAAATTCTGTAATTTAAAACAAGTTTCATAATATTTGAATTTAGTATTAAACTTTAAAAATAATATTTAATTAGATTTCATTGAAGTTGCTTACCTTCATAACCCTTCTGACGAAAAAACTGAACATGCAAACAGTTAACTTGCGTAGCCATAAGAAAAACTAAGAGATTCATTCTATTTTTTTTTCATATGAGTGATCCAATTGTGTACAAAACAATACTAGCAGCAAGTAATTAGCTAAATTTGGACTAAAGCTAACCAAAGCGGCTTTAATGTTTTCATGAAAATTCATCAAGCTAACATGTGTTACCAATTAACAACTAATTTTGTCAATCAAACTAGTAGTCTTACAGAGTACAATAGTATTACTTTTTCATGCATTCTAAATTAGGCAGCTAAACTACTATCAGTGAAAACATACAATTAAGTTGAATAGTAATGGATTGTAAATACTTACTTATAATTGTACCATCTGTGGATAAAAGCAAGATTTATTTGGTATTGAGTATATGACTCAGTCGTAGCATATAAACGTTATATTTTACTTTTTATTCAGCAAGTATATTGATATAAAATATGTATTTGTTCAATATAACATCGAGAAGACCAACTGTCATTCATACATAATATTGATATTATTTTAATTTTAGACAATTTCAAACAGATGTTCTTGATCTGCTTTCATTTGTTGAATTACATATAAC